>JAPYYT010000038.1:0-151284 GCA_030522565.1 Ceratosolen corneri | reverse complement strand
TCTACATTCATATGAACATTTTCTATATTCGTATTTAGTCAACAAATTGATTTTTATTTAAATGTAGATATAAAATAATCTATATATACTTTGAAATTTTTCTCTGAAACTATTACAATAAATAAATTAATTAATATATTTTTAAAAAAGTATAGCACTGCTAATATTCCGTCCTATAAACTAATTGAATATAAAAATATCATAAAATAACAAGATATTGAAAAATATATATAGTTAAAAAGAAAATGGTAATCGAATAAAAACTACTTATATTTTGGTAAACTAGTCAAATAAATTGTTAGGTACGGGTGGCCCAAATAAAGCAAGACCAATTTCTTAAACAAGCCATTCTTATTAAATCTCTTTTATACAACTAAATTTCTCGTTTTTTTTTGTTGCCTGATTGACGCTTCTTATCCTTGACCCATTCTCTGTGTCTGTCTGTCCCTCTCTCTCTCTCTCTCTCTCTCTCTCTCTCTCTGACAGTTGAGCTATTCAAGTGAAGAATGAAATTGCGACGAAGAATAAAACATGTGGATAACAGAAAACCATTAAAGTAACAGCAGAGCAAAATGATAAAGATGATGAGGTATATGAGGTATTGTATATGGGTATTTAGACACTCGGAGGCAAAAAATGCAGACGCTATTCTTTTTCTAGAATTTTGTTAAAAAAAAACATATCTCATAGAATGAGAGTATAAAAAGAAGAGACACCTGGTCTAAAAAAAAATGTCAAAAATACAATATTGTCTAAACGAATGCGCATGTTATTAATGAAGAAGGCGCGCACTTCTCGCTGAGAAGATCGTGTGTTCAGTTTTAAGGTGACTTCATTAAGGTTGTGCCAGAGTACTCGTAGTGTGCGGAAAACATCAGAAGTACGAATAGACGCGAACGCGAACCTTCGGTATATTCCGGATTCCAGTAGCAGTCTTAGAAATCAATAAACGAGCCTATATACCTGCATATGTGTACTACGCCATGAGTATTGTTCACTGATACCCCTTATTTTATTTAGGCTTCCACCTGCATTTTCTCAGAGATACGAAGCTAATTTCGATTTGTCATTGTATAATATATGATACTCGCTGGATTGGTATCCACTTAAATTGCAAGATATTTAACAATCCTTTACTTTTTCCATGTAGTTTTAGTGTTATATTCTTTTATACGTTGTTTCATTAATTACCTCCCGAATGCTTTAATCCGTTTGAATATACTTAGAGGATTCTGAATCGACTGTGAAATTGTATATTACATTAATAATGTACTTCACTTTTAGATAAACTATCTACTACCTTATTTACAATTTCAAAAATTACTATATTTTTTTAGAATGGAAAGCCAATTACTTATCTTTTGCACGAAATATAGTAATATACTAAGAGGTTATTTAAAGGGCTTTATTTTCCTCCTCCCAATCTATCGTGATATTATGAATTTTTTAGCGACTGGTACATATCATCAACTAGTATGATGACATAGATTTTATAAGCAAATACTTAATTTATAGACAATATTTCATTTAATTTAAAATATTAGAATTAAATTAATTTAGTAGGACACTTGAAACAGTTTTTTAGATCTTTTGTAAAATTTGTATACATATTTCATGTTTCAATTGAAATGAAATAATAATTGAGCCTAATTAATGTTTATAAATTTAAATAATTTAGAATTGAAATTATTTGTAATTAATTAAAATTAAATATTACTTTCTATAAGAATTAAGTAAACAGTCTATTGCATATTCTCTTTATGATTGAAATGTTATTAAAATTTTCAAAACTCTTTCCATTCTTCTTATGTATTGAAATAACTTTCAGTTAATATATAAAATTAGTGTTCAATATAATGCTTTTAACTTAACTTTTTAACTAAATTTATAATTTTCCAATGTGAAAGATAAATAAAATGAAAATTATTGCCTTTAAAACAATGCAAATAGGTAAATATTAAAATTTTTTTATTAACACTATTATAATTATAATTATCATTGTATTATAAAGTATTTAAAAAATATATACTTGTATGTGTATTATTATATACTTATAAATTTAGTTTTGAAATTTTTTATAATTATTAGAAGTTATATAATTTTTAGAAACAATTATTTTCACTCGTGTACTTTTTTAGTGAATTAGATGCATGTTTAAAAAAAATATTTACCTAACCTATAAAAATATAAATAATATAATTGTGTAATTAAATGTATAAATAATGGAATGATAATAATATAACAATTTTCTTAAATAATTTCACTTTCCCATTTGAACCATTTTTTTAATTCCCATTTATGTAATAAAAATTTTCTGAATTTTATAAATCGTACAATATCATTACTAATATTTTTCTTTATTTATATGTCTAATTTCATCTATTTGCAATTTATTTATTATATTAAATACATGAAACATTATAGTAAATACGTTTTTACATAATTACACAATTAAGCCCAAAATAAAAAATTATATTAAGATCATATAAATTGTTTTATAAAAAATTTATAACGGTTTTTATATTTTTATATTTTTAAATTAAGAAAATGTTTATTAATATTAATATTTATATATAATATTGGATATTATATAGAGATTAGATAGCAAAGTATAGTTATATATATTCAATATAAATATTTGTTATTCAAATACTTATATTAACTTCAATTTATTATTATTTAAATCTTTTTATTGGCATATTTTGTATAGGTTTGTAATTTTAACTTTAATTTCATTTCATTAAATATAATTTTATTTCATTATCTTACATGTATCATTCGGATATGAGTTTTTCTATTCTTTTATTTATTTTATTGTAATATAAATTTTTTTTTAATTGATTTAAAGACATTAAAAATTGATTTTGAAAACAAAAATAATTAATTTGAAAAATAATTATCCAAATTATAAAACAATCATTACCATGAAAACCCTTATTTTAATTAATTTTTATGTACTTACAGTAAATACTTTAAAAGCATAATATTGCATTTATTTTGCAATTCATATAATTTTTGCTACAATTCTCTGATTTGAGAGTTATTTTACTATTTCATTATATTTATTATATTATCTATTTTATTAATTATATTTTATTTAATTATATTATATTCTATTAATATAATAAATATTAAAATTTTTCATTTTAAAAATATACACCTTTTACTTAACTAGCAAAGTTCTGAATTCTATTCTGAAAGATTTATTAAAATATATTTGACTTATAAGTTAATTCATTAGGGATATTATTTGATACTTATATCTTAAATGATAAATTTGAGTATTTTGAAAAATAAAAAAATACTTTGAAAACATTTTAAAATAAATATAGAAATTCATTACATATTTTTATTTATTCGTTTTTTGCTATTACTGCTTCAGTTCTACATTTTCGAAGCATAATTTTATTAAAAACTATAATAATATTACTTGATTTGAAAATTATATGCAATTATACAAATATTACTAATCCTAGACTAAATACGAAATTATACATCGTTAAATAATAACATTATTAAACCACATAAAATATTTAGATGTAAATGAATATTTAATCATTTTTTATGTAAATAATTAAAATTACAGATTGTTCGAAGAAAATGCAGAGCTTTTAAATCTATTTACAAAATTTAAGGATTTAAAAACGAAAGAAGAACAGTCAACAAGTATGGAACTAGCTGATCACGCACAAAAGGTTATGAGTACGCTCGATGAAGGGATCCAAGGGCTCGATGATGTGGACATTTTTCTCACATTTCTTCATCAAGTTGGTGCGACGCACACGAAAATACCAGGATTCAATAGTGAAAATTTTTGGGTGAATAAAATGTGACTTGTATAACGCTATTATATAATCGCAATATTCTGTCGATAATAATGCTTTCCATGCAAGTACATGAAATATTTTCAATTTACATGCATGTACATATGAAATTATTTTCAAAATTGGTTTTATTACATACAGATTGTCTTTTATAAAGCAATATATTGAAAATTGAAAATTATTGTGAAAATCATTTATTCTTTCAATAAAGAATATATAATTGAATTATTTATGAATTTCTTCTTTTTAAGAATAATGGTACAAACCGAATTTACATAAGTTAAATAGATTTTCAAATATTAATATAATAGTTTATAACCAATAGTGCTTAATGATTAAATAAAAATAACATAAAAGTAAAGCTGATAAACTATATAATTTAATTATTTGATGAATTTGTGTCGTTATTTTTCTATAATCAAGTTATATTGTTCTTATTACGTATATTGATACGAACGTTTTCTAAATGCCGATAATTATTAAATGCTGTGTTTACAGAAACTAAATAGATTTGAATTTAAATAATTATATTCTTATAAATTAAAAATACTAGTTTTTTGTTATGCCTCCATTAACAATATTTATTTTATTTCAATTAATATTAAATATAATTCATGCCTTATACATTACTTATTTTTTAATTATATATATTTTATTTATTAAAATTTAATCCACTACATACTCTTAGTATTGTTAATTGATTTGGATGAATTTAAAATTTGCATGATCTCATTAAAATATTCCACCAGTCATTTCTAAGTGTTTTTTAAACATATGAAAATATTTACTGTTCTTTCCTTTAAATTTAATTGACTACCATTATGTTTTAGTTTTGTTTTGTACAATTTTTTTTTAATTTTTTGTTTACTTTATAGTTAAAGCTTGCCTCAAAATAATATTAAAATTATTGCTATATCAATCAACTGATCTCTAAAATTTCATTTATATATAAAATTATATATTTTTATATTTACATTTTTTATCAAATCTATTCAAGTAGCATTATAAATAAATTAATATTAAAATTTTTTATAATATAGAACAAAAATTAATATTAATAACTTGGTAATTTTATACTTTCCCACTTTATTTATACTGTTTAAATAAATAATACATTCCCAATCATACTAAAGGGCAATGTTTTTATTCATGATATAGCCGAACCGAAATATTACTTATTCGTACTTTATTCTAACTTATATCATAAGTCAATCATATCAACTTAAATAGTTTTTGATAATTAGAAGTTAATACAATCTATTAAGTTCTTTGTTTTATTTTACAAAATTCAATTTGTTATAAAAAAAACTGACGTATAGAAATTAGAAAATATCTTTGTAATTTTTCATTAATACTAGTTTTGGAGCTTTTATTTTTATAATATAAATTGTATTCAATAAATTATGGAAAAAACAGTTTTTTAATTTTTCATTACTTTTTAAAACTAATTAAATACAATTGCTACTTTAGACTAGCTTTTTACATTAGCTACTTGTGTAAACTTAAAAACATGTATTTTTTATTAACAGCATTAATTAATATAGATATTAAACTTTATATCAATTTGATATTTTATAAAGATTAAATACTTGATAAAAATAAATTTCGTATGCATTAATTCTTAGTAATCTTGTATCGTACTAAATATATCGTAACTCAAAACTTTCAGCTTGTTAAATAAATTTAGTATATAAATAGTATAAGTTTTTAATTTTAAGTGTTCTTTTATATCGCGTTTTTTAAAGTACATTAATTATAAAAAAACTTAATAAAAGTATCATATTAGTATTATGATATTTTGTTATTTTTTTGGAGATTTATAATGGTGATTGCTTTACTTAAAAATATTTCTACACTAAAATATTTTATAAATAACGAAAATTTATTAATTAAAATTAGGTCATTACATTGTTATATATATTAAAAATAAAGGAAGTTTATTAATTAAAATTTGATCACCACTCATTATTCTTATAAGTATTTATATATGTTTATTCAGTTTTTGCATTTAAATTTTTACTTTACTTTTTTGAGTAGTAACATCCATTCAATTCACGGAAATTCATGGAAATCGACAAGAAATAAGCTAAATATTTAGAGTAAAATCATGATATCGACTACATTAATTAATCATAAGCATGGTTATCATAATGATGGTTTTTTTCATAATTTAAATTAAATTTTAAATCAATCAGGCTATGATTTCAAGCGTGTATTGATAATTTGCAATTATTTAAGGTACAATTGTTAATTTTCATCGTAAATTATTATTATTATTATATGGTCATTATTATAAATTTAATAACTGAAAAATGGAGTTTTTCAATTTTTATCTCAGAGAAAAATATACATTTCGCATAATAAATATTTCTAATAATATGCAACATGTCTATTATAAATATGAATATTTATTCCGCAGAAAATTGAATCACCATTTTTAGCGGCAATGAAAATGACACTGCACGATCGATACACGGAAAACGTGGAGAATATCTATAAACTTACAATTAAATTCATCATTCAAACTCTGATCGATGGATTTGACGAGGCAAAGGATGGCAAAATATCAATGCAATCGGCGAGTTCAAAGGGAAAAGGCAGATCTTAGTCTAAAGAGGATCGCTTGTTCGTGTTCAAAGTTTCAAGTGCACATTAACTTTTATGTACGTTGCAACGGACAACGGATCGCAATGTTAGACAGTCAGCAAATCATGCGATTAAGGTGCAGGGACCGCGAAAAACTCCCTAACTTCCTGGAGACGTGCAAGATCGCGCACTGCCAAGCAGTGGCGGACTGACCCGATAGCCTCCATGACAAATCGAGTAATGACAAAGCGTAAATGAAATTAACGTCCGAAGCATAGCACCCGTGTACGAATATGGGTGCGTGGTATGCATGTTTGTGTATGCGCGTTGCATGCGTGTGGATGGTGCAGGATGGTCTAGTGAGTTTTGCATGTAAGCGAGAAACATAGGAACCTGATAAGACACATTTCGTTTTCTAAAGAAAACAAAATCATGCAGTCGGTTGCCGGTGCATTAGCCGAGCTGCACTTTTATTGATCTTCCGGGTTCCATACGTGATATTTTTACTCGACATGAACCGCGACGGCAGCGCCTGCGGACGAACCGAAGCGAGAGTATTCCTCGATACAATGTCAATTTCCTAAGTGATCCTCCGATTAAAACCTAGAATCAAGCGACCTTTTTCTACATTCTACATACAAGTCGTCCCTTTCCACTTCGGTCTAATAGCAAAACAATTAACAAACAAATAAAAAAACATATACCACACGAGTAGCTTTATTTCTCTTGTTTACATGAAGTAACCCACCGCCGTATTATCATTCACTTTCACTTATTCACTTTCCTTTCTTTTAATTTTGGCTCTCGTTTTCTCTTCGTCGGTTAGGAAACGTATACGTGTACGTAAAATATGTTTATTCAACATATGCGCATTAAAATTAATCAGATTTAAAAACATTTATGTGTGAAACAATTTTTGACAATTGGTTAAGCAATGTAGACGAGAATTCCTTGATCATAATTGATTTTAATTTTCTGCTCTTTCACATTGTAAGTGTAATTTCTCAATGGACACTTCATCGTATGTGTATATGAATATTTTTTTGCCTTTTACTACCTCTAAGACTGTCTAATGAACTTTACGAAGGAAAGGTTTTTGTAATTTATATAAAAATGCATACAGTATTTTAGGAACATTAAGCGAAATCCTAAATAAAATTAACAATTACATGGCATCGATTATTTCAATAGAATATTCTTGCTCTTAATCCACATATTCTATTAATAATCGTATAAATATATTTTTATTAATAATTTATTTTATATTTATTAAATTTTTTTAAATAAACGATGCAACATATGGAATATAGAGGTATATAATGTTATTACATTTATTTTATTAAATTGTAACGTGCACTAAAAAACTTAAAGAATTGATATATTAAAATTTTTTTATAATATTATTAAATTTTATTATATTAGATAAATATTTTTTTTCTCCTAATAAATAATCAATTACTTATATTTACTATATAAATACCAATTAAATTAAAATCTTATCATCAATCTTAAAATATAATCAATAAATTAACAACAAAAATTCTTATTGTTTTGATAAGAATAATTTAATTTTCATTATTATTTTTTGTGAAAATACGACTGCTTAAGCTTTATATTGACAATACGTTTATAATAAAGTATCGTTCAATGTTTTAATTAATTTTTTTACAATACGTATTTAATATAGATACTGAAACTTTTTAAAAATAAAAAATAACTTTAGCTATTATTTGATACATTATTTCAAAATCATATTTTCAATTTTGGAAAATAATAATCACATAATCTTTTTTTGCTGAAAAGTTAGCACTATTAAAAAATTGACGAAAATAGAACGAAGGAATTCTATTTCTCATTATAGTCGTATATAATACAAAATTATATGAAACATTGAAATTATAAAAAAATTTATAAAAAAATACGTGATTAATATATAAATTTAAGTGCCTTAAGAATTTTTTAAACAAAAATTTACTCCAATAAACATTATAAATATATTTATCAAAAATTAATATCTAAAATTCATATTTTCATCAAGAGCGGTTAAGAAAGATTATTATTAAATTATTAGTTTATTATCTTTAAATAATTAAATTTTATTTTATTTTAACGTCAGTTTGTTGAGACCGAAAAAGAGTATATCAATAAGTTAGTTAAACGTCTATGAGAATATTAAAATGGTGGGAAATATTAGATTGACGTATAATCATGATCTTGTGTTAATAAAAAACACTAAATCTCTTCGAATTTTTATAATTCTTACAAATGCATATAGAATTACAAAAATGTTTCCAATCGTAAGTTTCATTTGTCAAAGAAAGTTATTTTTATTTCTCAATTGGTTAAACATTAATAAATGGTTCCCCTTTGAAATATACGTTAATACATGTTGTATATCCTAAATTAACTAACTCTACATTGTGTATTACTGTAAAATTGTTGAATAAACTTTCGACTAATCAAATTATTGCTACCATTAAACATTAAGCAATGAATATTAGTAAAACATTCTATTATTCTTGTGACGTAAATTAAAATTTATTTAAATGTCACTGATAGACTGTTACGGTACTATTGTTGTAATAATGTACAGCCGGTATAGAAGAGCACACTGTGACATTCTGTTGATATTGAGAATGCAAATATAAATAGACACCAATATATTAAACTGCGTACGAGAAATAAAGTTAACCCTTCGATGAATAATTCGAATATGCTGCTTTCAAATAAAAATTAAAAAGAGAAAGTAAACATTGCACTATATGATGCACGTAAATTATTATCAAGCCAATGCGTTTTGTTCGTTACATTATAAATTTAGGATGATTATTAAAAATACATATTTATTTTATAAGAAAATCGATATGATACGAGTATGAAATACTTATGTTAGTCCGTGTTAGTGTAATACAATAATATTTTTTTTATTCTTAATAAAATCAAATATTGATTTGAAATCAATTAATCTCACTTTTAAATTATAATTCAATAGGTTATTATTAATAAATTTATAAACGTTATTTATAAACTTTATTTAATCATCGAATGGTTAAATTCTTAAAAATTACAGTATAATATATTAAGAAATATATTAAAATATTTTATTTAATGTATATAGAATATGCCCATCGAAAAAATTAATATTTGATTTAATTAATTCAAAACACGAACGTGCCATCCAATAAGTCTTAGTACGCCAAATGAGAAAAGTATAAGAAACTATAATTCTTCTCTCCAAAGCCAAAAACAAAAAGTTCTGATACAAAAATAACAATTTTGGAAAAAGAAATTGTTAATAAGTGTGTGCCACGCATGAAATCTAATTGTGTTTTTCCTATGAACCTAAACATGTGTTTTGATTTCAAGAATATTATAATTAGTCATGTACGTACACGTGTAGTCGTGTAATATATGTGTATACATAAACATGAAATAATGTAAATGATTATAAATATTTAATGTAATTCATGTTGACTAAACGCATAAAAGTTATCAAGATTGTTGAAAGTTATTAAAATTTATATTTTACAAGCTCAATTTATTGAACCTTTTTAGACCAACTAAATTAAACCAATTAAGTTTTTTTAATTCAGATATTTCTATCACTGCCATTACAAAATAGTAAAAAAATATATTCAATTTAAATTTTTTAAAGAACAAGTACTTGTTTTAATTAAATATTCGACTAATAGTTATGAAAAATTTTATTAAATTACGAAAAATATGCTTATGAAGACTCAGCAAATTATATAAATGAAGTAGTTTTATTTGTCTAATTGTTTTATTTAATATCGTACTGTTCTGACATTTTTAAAGATTTCCAACGTAATTGTCAATTGAGTTTTAGTTTATTTTTTACTAATTATTGTTTTGTAGCTACTGATAATTTGATTTAACTCTTCGGCAGTCATAATTATTCTAAAATTACATTTGTGAGTCTAGATCAAAGTATCTTATTAAACTTAATGTACAATTACCATTGTGTAGGTGTCTAGTGCGAAAAATTTGCACTGCATTGATTTCAACTTATCGATAGCTTCATTTTACCTTCATATTACCTTCATATACAAATTAAAAATTCTAATATTGTATATGCTCTATATTTACAAAAATTATCTGAAATCTTATGATAAATATTTAATTGCAGTATGATATATATTGTTTTGCCATGTTCTATATCAGTTATGTCAAATGCTAGTCTTATGTCATTCCATGGTTTATATATGGTTAGGTGTAAAAATGCAGAATTTTGATATAAATCTTGATCAAAATCGATCTTTTAATTGAAGTTCGATAATATAAGATTTGAGAGATTATCAAAGTTATAATAGTTGTAACAATTATTATAATTTTTTAATCATACACAATATATATTATTATATCAATTCTGTTCTAATTACTCATAACTTCCTTCTTTTATAATAACTTGTTTTATCATAATGTTGTAGTTTCAATATTGATATGTGTAATTTTATTTTTTTTTTTCGGTATTACTTTGAACTATCAAATTGCTCATGCAAGAGTGCGAGTGCTGTAAAATTCCAATTAACATTAATTAAAATTAATTAAAACAATATGGCTATTATAAAATATAACTGTTGAAGAGTTAGGCCGTATTAAAAGTGGTATAAATGTATAGTAGTAATCTATGCATTTATTAAGAGTTAAAATTTTGGTATATGTGTAATTAACATGTAATAAATACGTTGTGTAAATGTAATAAGAAAACAGAGAGAAATAGACATTGTTTGAATGTTTCATAGGCAATGCACAAATGATCCGTACCTTCCTTTATACAAAATAAATATATAATTCTGGATGAAACAGAACAAATATTCAATTTTAAACGAAAATCATTGGAACAAGAGAAATAGTATATGTAAAAGACGTTTAAGAAAAATGGAATAAAACATGTATTAGACCCATGAAATAATAGTAATTCTATTTGCAGTCATACGCATATTGCATTATTTGTCCGTTTATTTTATAAAAGTCTATAAGTAATACAATTGTATCTGATGCAACATTTTATTATACATATAAATTAAATATATAATATGTATTTGAATGTACACCGCTATTTTGATGTTAAATAGTAATGATGTACGAAAATGCTCTGGTTTTTTCAAAATAAATTAAACATAATTTTAATATATTTTCAGTTAATGATTTTATTATAATGTAATATACTAATTTATTAACATAATTAATATAATTAATATTTTAGCTTCGTATACAATTTGTGGCAATATATTGATCTACTGAGTATATCAATTTTTAACATTAAATAGTATTTCTTAACAAATAAATATTTTTCAATTATTTATATACATACATAACCATAGTTGATATGCTATTAATACTTGAATATAAAATTTAGCTATTTTATTTATAATAATGTTTTATATTTAATTGAATTATCCAATAAAAAAACTTGAGCATTCAATCGAAATGTACTTACTATTTATTGATACCAAGGTACCTGATCTTTTTTTCACAATAATATTCGTTTTAGTATTTATGGTATACCCCAATTCATCAACATTTCATTGTTACATTAATATTTTAATTGATTTAAATAAAATTATTATATAGCTGTGCACGTAATATCGAATTTATGTATAAAATGTATCAGACTCTAATAATTATTTATATATATATAAATATTTAAGAAGCATCTTCGGAAAAATGATTTTTTATACATCTTATTATAGTTATGTACATATGAGATATCTTAGAGTTATAAAAAAAATTAGAACATTATTTTATGTAATTAAAAATCCCCAAAGAGGAGTGCATAAAAATACAATCACACAAATAATCCAAAACTCTTTTTTTTAACCATGTTATTTATTATATTAATATTTACACTACATAAAAATAAGTATAAATGTTACTTTATTTGTTAATTGCATAAAATATGAATACAATTATATATTATAAAATTAACATAATATACTATTAGTGGATATTTTAATTACAAGATTCACGTATATAAGTAAAAATACATGTCAATTTTTAAGTATAATTATTTCTATAGCTATTATATCAAAAGTTTTTAAAAAAAAAAAAGTGAATTATTCATTAAATATTTGCTTTCAAACTTCTAATAAAAATAATCTTATACTAAATAAATAGCAATGTAAAAAGAACAAACAATATTTTTAAATTAAAAGATAAAAATTATCATTATAGGAGAATAATCTGATATATATGGTTACAAACTATAATGAATATTATATGTTAAAAAATATAGATTTTTTTTAATATTGTAGTAAATGTTTTATACTTATCTAGTCTCATAAGAAGTCAAATTTTTATATAATTGCTATAAAAAACAAAACTATAAAAATCTTGACGACTATAAGATTAATTTTTAATTTTAGTTTTTACTTTTATAATTGATTTTAACAAATGCATATTAACATATGTATTAACAAAAATTCATATGGGAATTTATTTTACATATATATATATAAAATTAATAATATATTATTTAAAATTTTTTCAAATTGATTTGTTAATTATGATAATAAATCGATGCAAATATAAAGGAAGTATACAAATTAGTTACTTATGTGCTTTTGATAATTATATTTCCAATACTAAAACTTTTATTAAAAAAATTATTTTATTATATATATTTATTTTTATCTATTTGGAATTCATGATTATTATAAAATATCAGCAGCTTTACATTAGTTTTAGTGTATGATATGAAGTTTTTTTATTATTGAATTAATGCGAATTTTTATCTTATTAACAGTCCCTTTTAATATCATTAAAGAAATATTAGATTTTTAAATTTAAAATAAATTTCCACTGCGTAAAATAAGCGATTGTTTTATTCAAAAATGAAAATATTGCATTATGATAATAATTATTTTATTAAATTAATTTATTTTTATGAGAGTAACCGAAAAATATCATTTTTAATTAACCACAATATCTAATAGCATAAAATAATAATTAAAAATGAATTATATAAAACATAAATTCTGTTGAAAGGATCGTAAATTGTTTCTATTAAAATCTATTGCATTAGTTATTTATCAAATATTTTAAATAAAAATTTAAATATATTTTTAAAAAAATTATAATTTTATAAAAATTAAAATTTATCTTACTCTAAAGATTTTATTATATTTGCTAAAGTTATGTTATACTATTTCGGAGATAAATCTATGAATGTATTTTTAATGTAGACAATCTATTCATAATTATCGAGCTCTAAAATTCAATTATAGAAAATTGTGTTATAATACAATTACAAATGTATTATAGTAATAATAACTCTATTCATTTCATTTATTATAAATTTTTATTATTCTTAATTGTTAAATTATAAGTTTTAAAGTTTAATTTTTAATTTTCTTTAAACTTATGCATATATTTACAATGATGAATTATTTAAACTAGTTAGTATAAAATATATTTGTATGCTACAAAGTTAGTGAATCCTTAAATTAAGTTATTACGATCGAGAAAATAAAGACTGGTGAAACTAAAATTAATTAAAATGTATGATCAACTAATATAATATTCCCAGCTCATACATTAATATTTTAGAGTTAAGTGAAGTATTAGTCAGGGATTTATTCATGGATAAATGTTGATTCCATTTCTTTCGATTTCTTTAAAGCTTTATATATCTTATGAATTTCATAATTAAACTTTATGACTAGTGTACTATCAGTTTTTTGAATGTCAATATTATCGTTTGGTTTTTGTACTGAAAATGAAAAAGTAGATTGTAAGGGTTTTATTGCATATATATATATGAATTTAAGAATAATTGTAACTGAGATAAGAGATATTTGAATATTTAGAGAAATTCATAACTACATTACCAAACTGCAAGTGTATAAAGTAAAATTTTTGTTTTTTAAATTTTTATTTTTCAAACAGCTCAATCAATAAAAATTAATGTCATTATTCTATTCTATCTTAAATTATTATATTAAATTTTATTATACAATTAAATCAAAATATTTTCTTTAAAATAATTTTAAAAAGATTTGGCCACATTATCAAAATATTTAAAAAGTTTTTATATAAAATTGACAATGACTTTTTCTATTTAAAATTTTAATATGATACTAATTATTTTTATAATGTTTACTAAGAATCCTAACCATTAAATATCTTTTATTTATATTTACATGTATATACGACCCTGATATTGAATTTATGCAACATTACAATTGCGTATTTTAACAAGCAAAATGATTTTTGTTAGTAGCTCACGGATTTTAATTATGCCAAGTCGAATAAGAAGTAATAAAATATATAATGAAATTTATCTTTTTAATTTTTTTTATTAGCTAACTATTATTATGTATAGGTGGACAAGCCGTAACACGGAAAAAATCTCAAAATAGAATAAACATCCACTATCCTAATTATACTTTCTCTCTCTTTCTCCATCTATCTATCAATATACTTATTTATCTAACTATTTATCTATCTCTATTACATTAGAGAAACAAATGAATAAAAGCGCAATTAAATATAAATAAAATGACCTATTAGTAATTAATCCTTTGTTAAACTTGGAAAAACTATTATCTTTAGTTATGATACAATTAAGTGGCGAACCCAGAATTTCGTGCATGCTGATTCTAAAAAATACGTATATATATATTTGCAAACATGTATTTCTATAGTAAATATAAATTCTGAATTATAAAACTTGAATAAATTTTATGGTTAATTTAGTTAAAAATTTGGATTTTCAATATTTCATTTAGTCAATATTTAAACTATTTAACTTCGATAACATTATTGTAATTAAAAAATATTTTTCAAAAATAAGAAATAAATAGTAGGGCTTAAATAGTTTAGATGCATAATTAAAATTTTTAGTTCTTTGATTCTTGATTTGTAAATAATGAGCAATGAAAAACTAATGTGTGAACTATCTTTATATTACGAAAAATCCCCCTTTTTTTTACATCAAATATAATAGATTCATTTTTTAATTCTTACGACGCTATAAGAGCGTTTAAATTCTACTATTGTCAATTTAGTTTTTGTCAAAATAATCAATAGAAAAATAGTTGTTAATTTTACACAAAGTATATGCTAAGATTTCATTAAAGTATCAAGCTTTATTATATTTTTTTAATCTGGTTAATTTTATTCTGATCTAGTATTTTAACTATCGCTTAATTTAAAAAATCTAGTGGCTTTTAACTGTAGACATTAATATTGAACAAAATTTTTCTTAATGTACAATGAAATGGCTATAAGTATATAAAGTTTTTAATTGTGGATTCATTCTAATAAATAATGTACATAAATATAGAATTTATTTTTCAAAACTATGAAATGAATTTCAAATAATATATTATCTTTTAATTATTGTAGTAATTAAAGTATTGTAGTATAAAAATATTGTAGTAATGTCATTAAAAATATAGTAAATCTATACTAATTAAAATAATATTATATATAGGATATAGTTTTTATATAAAAAATAACAACTTTTTGTATAATATATTTTATATTCACATTTGATAATGAAATAGTTATAAGAAATTTAATAATGTGTATTGTTAATCGCGTTTTATTAAATATAAAAGTTTTTCTGAAAAAAATTACAATAGCGTGTTTAATAGATTAAGAAACTCAACCTAATTTTAGCTTAACAGTTAGATTTTTTATAACATCAATATTTTAAAATACAATATCTTTAAATATTTTTTTCGTAAAATATTTTTTTTTGAAAGTATAAACATGTATAAATGCATTTTTAAAATGTTTTCTCGTTAATGTTTTTTTAGTTGAAGTTAAAAATTGTATATTAAAAAATGATATTTTCGTAACATTTTTACTTTTTACAGCATCGTTCATTTTATAAAAATTAAATTTTTTTATTTTTACGTTAATCAATCAAAAAATAACATATCACATACAAATATAAATTTATAAAAATTATAAAATATAATGAATTTAATTATTTATATATTTGTCTACTTCAAATAATTAAAAATGTTTAAATTGTTAAGAACATCATTATAATTCTTTTTAATCGTTGATATCATAATTTAAATTACTTTTTTTTATATATTTTTGATACTTTAGTTTTAAAATATCAAAGAAAAATGTAATAAGATCATTAAAAGAATACTAATGTGTACAATAATATCTGTAAGTAGTATTTAGTAATATTTTTGATTATTTTTTATTCAAACTAATGGATACATTTTCTTTTAGCATCTTTTTATCATTCAAAATTTACATTTATAGTAATGAATTTTATTCTTGTAAAAATTAAATAGCAAACTTATAATATTTTTTTTTTTAATACATAATAATGTTATTTTTATTTTTTTATTTTTTTTATTTTATTTTTATTTCATTACTTTCTTCTTTCCATAATGTAAAATAATATTTTAATAAATATAATATATATATATATATATATATACATAAAATATAATAATAATAAATATATAATATGATGAATTAATAAAGATTAAAAATATGTCATTACTATTCGAAAATGATTATATTTTAAACATTGTAATTTTACATTTATATTAAAAATCCGTATTATAATTCAGTACGTAAGTTTTTTTCAAATTTGCCGCACTTATAAAAGCTTCTGTGTTCCATATTTATTATTTACTAATTGATAATTAGAATAAACATCAAATTTCGATATCTATTGAATATAAATAATTTACAATTTTATGATTCTTTGTCAGCTTATGTATATGTTATTCACTTCACATTAAATAATATAGACGTTATTTAATGCAATTCTAATTTGCTAACCTGAAGATAAATGAATAAAACAGGATAACAAGTAAATACAACAATAGTAACAATTAAGAAGCAAATGGTAAATTTTGATTATAAAAAATGTATTAAACAAACACCGGTGCTTGTTATTCTGATATGATGACAAATATTTATTTTTTTTTTTAGAAAATTGCATAACTATAAAATTAAATTACTTAGTTAAGTCAAATTTTTAATCCAGTTCCTGTATCAATAAGTAAATTATAAAGTTTACGTCTGTGACGAAGACGTATAGGTATATTAAATATTTTCATATTTATAATTGTAGAAGTTAAAAATGCAATTATTTACATAAATTATTCACAGTAAGTATATTGATTATATTAATATAAAGTTAATCATATAGTTAAATTGTTTATTCATTAACGGTCTTAATAAAATAATGAAAAATATATTAATTCAATAACCAAGCTCTATAAATAGCGAATATTTGTCTATAATTGTTGTTTAAAATTTGAATTCTGAATATGCTGTATAAATTTACTTTATAAAATAATATTTTATTCATAATCAATTTATTACAATTTATATTATTTTAGTATTAATTATTACTATAAATTTATCAGTAGTTTTAATATAAATAATTTTGTACTATTAAAATAAGATCAATTTCAAACTCAAAATCATATGCTTATAATTTGGAGGTTATATTGTACATATTTGTCAATATTTATTTATATCTGTCTATTAACAGTATATAAAAATAATATACTACAATTAAAATAACTTCACAATTGAATAAAATATTTTTCATAACTTATCTTTAAATGGAATATATAATTGATGTACATTTAAAATAATAGAATAATATAATAATAAAATGGAATAATAATACAATGCACCGAAAGGCAAGCTTAATATTTATTATTGTATTCTTATTAGACTTTTAAACATTTATAAAAGACTTTTGAAAATACAAATAATAAATTTATAATAAAAATGAATTACAAGTTAATGTTAAATAGTAATTGAAATATAGATTTTATTTATTAAAATTTTAGATGCCTAGTGTTAAGAATGATTCTGAACCAGAAGGTGAAGAAATGTCGCATGATAGCGATGATAGCAATCAGAGCTCTGTATTCTGTGATAGTAGTGCAGAACACAGTGATAGCGATGATTCTTCAGAGATGGATGAAAATGAGTGTGAAAGACGTAGAACAGAGTGCTTAGACAATCTGGTTGATCTTGAAAGACAGTTTTATTTACTCAAGGAACAGTGAGTTGGACTTATTTATTCATTTTCTATGTATATATTCAATCAATATATTAACTCCTTGAGTGTTGGTGGAAAAAAAAAACAATTGTGGAGTAACACATATGTTGATAAAATTTCTATATTACTAACAGTAATATGATGTGAGGATGCTTGAAGAAGAGGAATCATGTGTTTTATACGGTATTTTTAAATCTTTTATTATTAATTTATAAAATAAATAATTAAATTGAATTTTAATAATAATAGTGTCTTATTCCTTACTCAAGAAGTTAATAATAATTTTTATTTTCATTTTCGAAATCTAATATTCTACATTTAATTGTTAGAAAATTTATTACATTGTATATATATTGTGTATAAAATTTTAATAGATAAACAATGTATTTGTAATTATACTGCACAAATTCAAGAATAAAAATAAATTCAGTATACAATACATTTGATTTATATTTAAAACATCGCAATAATTACATGGATCGAATTTCATTTCTACCAATTGATATTACAGTTATTGCTAGATAAAATGTGATTTAATTTTATATTATTTGTGGACTAATCGTTAAATGATTCATTAACATAAAATTTATAATTCTTATAACTCAAAAAATTTACATAATTCTTTACAGGCTATATAAAGAAAGAGTAATACAAATGGATACTAAATTAGGAGATGTAAAAGTAGGAAAGTCTGAAGAATATCTTGTACCTTTTGAACGATTTAAAGAAAATATGAAAATAAAAGTTGAAGTTGCTGGAGTATTAAAGCAATACAGACTACAAAACATTCGTAATAAATTTTTAGCAGAGGAACAGGCTGCGTTACAAAATTTTGAAAGTGAAAAAGAACTTGTATATGATAATATATACTGTGATCTTCAGGAAAAGATTCGTAGACTCGAAGAAGATAGGAATAATGTTGATATACATACTGATCTTTGGTTAAATTCTAGCGGTCGGAGAAGGAGAAATTACACTGAGAAGAGAAGAGCTGTGTCAGTTGCTGGGCCCTATATAGTTTATATGTTAAATGATGCAGATATTTTAGAAGACTGGGCATTGATCAAAAAAAGTTTGAGTAGTCGAAAGGC
Source organism: Ceratosolen corneri (assembly GCA_030522565.1). Lineage (NCBI taxonomy): Eukaryota > Metazoa > Arthropoda > Insecta > Hymenoptera > Agaonidae > Ceratosolen > Ceratosolen corneri. The sequence continues at coordinate 131,758 of JAPYYT010000038.1, read as the reverse complement.
CGATATTCTGTAATGATCAATGTATTAACTATTTGTGATACCACATATTTAAGATAGAACTGAGTAAATGTTAATAAAATACTGGAATTTATGTAAATTCATATAATATAAAATATAGTTCATAAAGATATTTTATTTTTGAATAAATAGTCGTTTACTTTTAAATGTCGTTTTTATTTAGGCTATGTACAACACATACGTATAATACGTGATTTTTCTTAAAACTAAATGTATACTCTACCCTCGTCCAAAATGCGTCAAATTATTTTCGCTTCTGATTCTTAATGTGCATTCGTTCCTCTTCTTCGGCCAACGTGTAACGTGTTCGAATAATTGACAGCTGCTTATAAACAATTGTTTATATAGGCGTGTGAGTCTATTGATGCAGCTGAAAATATTTTGACATGACCGAATGTGCATGTACGATTGCCTATATGATATGTTACAAACATTTTTTGTTTTTTATTTTTATTAATTTTTAGGAACATTTTGCGCAAAAAGCCGCGAGCAAGCAGGTGGAATATCGATTCGCTCGCGAGTTTTTGTCTTCTCTAATTTCATATCGCAACAATATTATTAATTATTGAAAAAAGACAGTTATCGAAAGGTGACATTGATATAGACAATTGTTGACTGGACAGATTTTCAAATATCACGTATGTGTGAGAAGTGAATTGAATTGAGAATAGTTTCAGAAAATTTAAAATCTATCAAATAAATTGCATGTAGGAGTTAAATTATTTAAGAATATCGAATAAAATTGAACAAAACAATTGGTAAGTGTAAATACGATACAGAAAAAGTTGTTATATTATACGTACATATAAAGTTTCTATTTTTCACAATATTTAAAAACAATTTATTTAACAATTCATGAGTAATAAAATATATTTGTCAGTGGAAGTGAAGATTATCCGACGTTCAAAATTATAGTTTGGATTTTGTCGAATTTTAATAATTTAAATAAAACAATTAATTGTATTATTTTTAAAGGTGTAAAATAATGATTCTTCGTACATGAAGTCGATGACCATATGTCGTTGAGAACACAAACATAGAATGAGAACACAACGCTTGCTCTGTGGAATGTTTCATGATTGATGTACACTCAAGTTATTTGATTATATTATTTTTTTTGTTTTTCTTTTTTACAACAAAAGCACACAAATTAAAGTTCTCTTAACTGAACAATGTTCTTAATAGTACATGTTATAATATTTTAAAGGACATTGAAAAAGTGGCATACTCTAGAATATATCTGTTGATTATGCTATGCATCTATCACTTCACGATCTCTCTAATCGTCATAATATTATGTCATAATATGTACATTGTATTTTTACTTGTATTTTCATTTCATAAGTGAATGCGAGCTGTTGCTTTTTGAAAATCGTTGATAAAAAAATAAGGAAAAAAGCCATTTTCCTCATTTACATAAGGATTAATAATTAATATAAATGTTAAATGAATTTCGTAACTAACATTTATAAAATTTTAGACTTTTCTTTTGTATTCTCATTTTACAGTCACTATTACTTTAAAGCTTTGTATTATTAGAAATCGAGACATGCATGAGTTTGTCAAAAAAATACTTTATTATAAAATCTGGAGTATGAATTCGAATTTACTACTTAACTAATTTAACTCTTTATGTGCATATAAAAGTACAGTATGCTGGAAATAAATATTAAAAAACGTTACATTTTTTGTTATTATGTGCATGTAGAATATGTATGCAGATACTTTGAATATTTGGTTTTTACATATTAAAGTATGTGTGATTATCATACATATTTTTATTTAATTGCAAATTATTTAAATGCTGAAAATGTATTAGAAAGTATTAAAAAAAAAAAAGTAAACTTTTGTTAAAAATAATATTTTTAATTTAATGTGCAAAAAGAAATCACAAAGATATAATTGATATAACAAAGCCAATTTCGATAATTATTACCATATTATTAACGTGTATTATTTAAGGAAAAAATTTATAATATATTAATTTCCAAGTTCAAACATGATATTTAATAAAGTTTTTCTTACTTCTCTTTTTAATTAAATATTTGTAATGTTAATTATTATATAAAATGATCACAAACTCTGACTTATTAAAAGAATAATAAATAAATTTAAAGACATATTCAGTTTTTACATTATCTTTTATATTTTCTTTTATATATTCTGAGGTAGTTCTCATAATGAAAAAAATATTTTCACAAATGTAGTAAACGACACCAAAATTTATTTCTACTATTAATACAAATTTTAAAAAATTAATAAGTCCAGTACGTTTCCATAAAAAATCTATTTTCATACTACGTAAACCTTATAAGTAACTATAAATTTCATTCATTTTTTTATAAGAAACAGTTTAGAATAAAAACATAAATTCGATACAAAAACTATTCTCATTGTTTCACTATGAATGCTTATTTCGTTACGACTAAATATTTCGTTTACTTTAGTAAAAAAGATTACACATAATCATTTGTAATTATATCTGATCCTTAACGAACAAAAATACGTTAAAAAATGCATAAAATATCAGAAACTAAATGTAAAAAATTACGTGAAATTTCATGATCAATCTATTATCCATAAATTATTCTACACTTTTATTTATACTTTGAAACCTAACATTATATTATTTGTCCTATATTTTGACTTGCATAAGACTACTGATTCTTATGTACGTTGCATTATACACATAAGAGAGTAACTGAATGTTCAATGTAGGATAGTTATACAAGCTTAAATTGACAAACTGTTAAGTACAATATTTGTTTTTAAATTTAAATACACATTTTTACTAGAACAATACTCTCAATTTTAATTGTTATATGCGGTAATCTACGTTAGATATACTTTTTTTTTAACGTTGTTCGATGATTTAAACATTATTACATTTCTACAATATTTTTTAACGAATTTATGGCTGGTGATATTTATTATTAAAATAACTTTGCAACAAAGTTACAATAATGAACGTTATTTATTTTATATAAATGTATCACATAAACTATATATTTACTTCAATTTTTATTCCTTTTGTCTACAATAATAAAAAATTATTTTTTTTTTATTTATACGTGATTTCAAAATGTACGTGTATTGAACATAAATATTTATCGATAAATGTCATTTTTTTATAAAAAAAATATGCAATTATAGAGGTAATTATAGATTTTAGTAAATTGATTCTACTTGTATTATGTAACGCCGTTTACAGAAAAATTAAAATTAATTTTCAAAACTGAAAAATAATTAACAATTATAATTTGCATTAATATATATGCATATTTATACAACAAAACAAAAAACTAATCATTCTAGGATAAATGAATATAAGTGTCAAATCTTTCATTTATAGAATTTAAAGATTGTCTATCGCGTTTGAATGAATATATTTTTGATTCGTAAAATTTGATCAATAACAAAAAATTAAGATAGAACTTCAATGGAAATAGCACAAAATAGTACGCACATATTTGAAATAAGAAAAATGAATGAATTATTTTATCCAATGAAGATAAATAATGAAATTGCCTGTCTCGATTTCTTATTCAACAATAACTTACAAATTTACTTCGCAATTCACGTATTATTCGACTTCTTGATGACTAGTAAACTTTCATTGATGTACTTTCCTGTAGAGGCCAAAAAAGGCGCTCATTCAAGCCTCTTGGACACATTTATTTATGATTTTTCAACGAGTTTACACCGAAAAAAGTTAAATCTTTGGCATTTCAGCCAGTTAATAATAATGATGAACTACACTCGCGAAAAATAAAATAAAATATTTGGTAAAGTAAATACTTGTAAATTCTTTTTCATCTTTTTCTTTTTATTATGACTAGATATCGACTAGTGCGCTCGCTTCCTTTTCTCCCTGCATTATCTTTGGTTGATAATTTTATGCTTGTAGGACAATAATTTGTCATTTTCTTGCTGAAATCGCTGATCGAGTGCAAATTCAAGAAGTAAGTTGATTTTACTGGTCAGCTGAGATTCGATAATTTTATACCGAAAATTGAACGCTATCGGCGTTTATTGCTGCTGATCGCGATCATCCATGAAGCAGAGATTTCGGCTTCAGGGGCCTAAAATTATGTTTGATATTGAAGCATTGGTGCTGCGAGATTTGGATGATGGGCAGTATTCATCCTCAATGCAGAAATGCTTTTATTGTACCATTCGTCCTCAGCTGACATTCCTGTAACACATACGTCTTTGCGTTTTACGAACGTTAAAATACCTTCAATTGAATTTATACAAGAATCAATATATAATTTCCATTAATATGCAATAAAAATAGATTTAGCTATTTCAATAACTCCGACACAGAACTGAATGACTGAACAGAAATGATTAATCATATATGTCATTACGATAATCACGTGGTATAATCTCATGATTTCAAAAAGCACGTGTAATATCGCGTATTTATCACGTCATCACTGTTGTTATATAAAGCTGACACTACTAATTCTTATGACGCTTTTATTTAAAATAACAAATATATTTTAAATGATTTAGAAAATTATACAGTAAAAGTTAAGCCGTACAAGTTAAGCCGGTTTTACGAAATTGTAAAACTTTTTACAAAGATAACTGCAGAAATTTAATAATTGAACTCTTCGTTCAATTTGCTGCTTCATAATTATATTCTTCGATTGCAATAGATTATCAAAGGAAAGATTACTCGATATGAATTATTAACAGAAAAATAGACAATATTTAAAATAAATTATTTTAACATTCGTTCGTTAAAAATTAATTTCTATAAAATATAAATCTTTACTTTACAATAATTTAGAAACAAAAGAAAACATAAAAGTAAACCCAAATTACATTGTTTTTAGATAAATTGAATAAATATAATTTACAGTTTCGATTTTAAATACATTTATAAATACATTATAAATAATTATATAGTTTATATTAATAAAATAACCAGAATTTATACACATTTATACGAAATTGAAAATCGGGAGGAATGATGATATATATATGTATATGTACAAATATTCAAAATACTTTAACATTAAAAGAAAATTTATATTGAAATGTTATATTTAAAATAACGTGAATTATCGATGAAGGATATTCATTTAGAAGAAGCTAAAATGTAATTTATGAAGTACGAAGTAGGTATTTATAAATAATTGTGTGCTATAGAACAGATGAGGAACGATAATTTAGGAAAGTTGACAACTATTTGCGAATAGTCTTAATTTGATTTAAATGCCATATTCCATTCTGCAACGGAAATTATGTAAGACGTTGCTACAACGGAAATGGATCGTCTTGGAAAGACGTGAGTAGAACATCAGACTGTCGCCGTCTTTCGTTACATATCTACAATCGACCTTTAGGACAGATGAAAACACGTAAAGAAAATATGGCAGATTTATTCATTTGCTGTTTTATTATTATTATAAAAAGATTGAAATAGTATTTTAATATTTGAATTTTATAATATTTTTCTCAAATTCTTTTTAAAAATTTTTGTACGCTTTATAATTTTTATGATTACAAACATACGTAATATACGATAAGAAATAATTTTTTACGTAATTGATTATTATATTAATTTTGTATAATTAATTATACAAATTAATTTTACAAAAGCAAACAGGTTTTTCTTCAAATAAGTATTGTAATAACAATTTTTTAATTGAAAATTTTCCTTTAAACACGCGTTAAACATCATTAAATTAATGTTAAAGTAATTTTTGGGTTTAACTGTAAATTTAAAAAAATTATATGAAACTAAATAATTAAAAAATAAAACGTTTAAAATTAATTAATAATTTTAGATGGATAAGAAAATGTAAGATAAAAATTTTAATATGAAACAAAATTATTATTTTTAACTAAATCAATTATAACTATGATCGCCTAATTATACTGGAATTAATGTTTCGATATCAATAGAACAGGCAATGCATGATATTTAAAATGCTTAATTGGATAAAGACAATTTAGTAACATTCGAAAAACAAAATATTATTTATTAATTCATATACTGCAACAATAAATAAATATGTAGATGCTTCAGAAATATTAAAACATAACCATTTGAAAAGAGAGTTATATAATTTATAGTTTACACAAATTATTTAAATATTTGATAAAAGGACAATCGAACTATTTATCATTACGCTAGATATTTTATTTAGTTATTTTAGTAGTTATTTTAGATATTTTAGTAGTTAAATATTTTATTTAGTTTAACATATATAGTCATTCGAACCAGGAATCAAGATTAATTAATTATTACTATCTACAATTAAATATAATTTATATTATAATTATAAATTTATTTCAAATGTGATGAAACAAAATTAATTTTATTTATTAAAATTTGATATTAAAAATCGATTTTCTATCTATGTATCTATCTAAAACCTTGGAATAATTAGATATAACTTTTATTAGTGAATATTATGAATATTATCTATTATTTAATAACATAATTTAAAGTTTACTTTATAATTTAGAAGTAATAAGTTCACTTATTCTTCTACCTAAGCAATAGGATTGAATTCAAAGTTAAACATGCAAAAACATATTTTACATTTATTAATAACAAGTTAATTATTTTCAATATCATACAATTTTCATGTAAGAAAGTAAGGGATACATACCCATGGCATCTTGGCGCATACCAGCAACAGCCGACATATTTGATGCGGAATGCGACATAGAAAATGGTTGAGTCATACTTGGATAAGACGTCGTTCCCATCTAATACATATAAAATACATAGTTTCAATTTTCTATATAATTATAAATCAATATTTCTTATTGAATTACAATTAATTTTTACAAAAATAAGTAACATTATGAAATAATACGATATAAGAATATCGTTTGACTACCTATTGCAATTGATTTTTCTAGCTTACTATAATAATTCGTATTGTTTTATTATAATCATATTTGTAAAACTAATTTTATTCGTTAATTAACCTCAATATATTACTATTAGAACCATTGTCAAAATATATTATTTAAAAAATGAATGGGTTTACGTACTGTAAATAATGTATCGCAAAATTAAAGAATATATTTGAAAAATTTAATTCACATTTTCCAATATTATTGCTTTAATGAATAGAGTAATTAATATGTATTAATATTTTATAATCACCAACACATTGATAAATAATTGTATAAAATCTTGCTAAAATAAATGTTTAAAACTTGACAAATTATTAATTTAAATATTAATATTTTCTTCGAATTTAATTTAATACTAGCAATTTTTACAGTAAATTTTTAAAAATCTTTTATACAAAATGTATTAATATTCTTTATAAAAATTAATAGACACTACAGACATAAATGTTTAAGTGTAATAATCTTTTTTACTTGTTTAAGAATTATAATTGCTAACCTAGTGAAATGTAAAGTGAAAAAGTGAAGTGAAAAAATGTATTTAAAATGATAAAAATAGTATTTTAATATAATTTTAATGCTGTGTTAAAAATTATGTATATTTAATTTTTATTTATTGTTTAATGAACTTTTGTAATAAAAAAACAATAATGCTACGTAATATAAAATATACTTGTGCATGATGTACGTAGATTTAAAAATCTAAGACTATATGCAAGATTCAATCATTAATTAAGATTATAAATCTGTTATTATTTTTCAATGCGAATTGCTTACTCATTAAAATTATAACCATAAATTTACCGTGATCCAAAAACCCGAGTTTATGATTATATTTTTATTGTTTATTTTAAAAATTTAATAATACTTTAACAAAGTACACGTGTTTTCACAAATTTGCTGTGTATAATTAAAGCCTCGGTTAGTATTAATTACAAATGTCATTAGCAAAGAGGCAAAACTAAATGTCCTACTATTCATCTATTTTTATTAATAATGTCAAAATAACACACTATTCAGGTAAATAATAAAAGTTTACGAATAAAAGTTGTGCATATTTTATCTTCTTTTCACTTTTCTTAATTACATGCTTGAAATTGATAATATACTAAATAATCTACTTGATTGTGGTACATTTAATTAAGCTGCAAGCGAAAGAACGAATGAGCGGACGAATGACCAAGAGAATGAACGAATGGAACAGGACGAGATGAAAATCCAGTCCAGTCAGCTCTCTAATTTGATATCTAGCTCGGTTGAAATCATTAATGGAAAACGCATCGAATTCATTTGACCGTATTCCTGTATTTCCGCACTAACCTTTAATATACCGGATTTCTCTGGGTTGCGACTTGGTGCGTCGTCCCTGTGCTTCTGTTAAATATACTAATGTGAGAGTTTCGCTCAATAATTCAATCATTATTGCAAGCATAGCCAATACGAGCTTACCAGAATTGATTTAATTAAGACAATATTTCTTGCATGCTCTTAAATCAACTAACTTTTGTACAAATATTTAAACTTGTACACTTTGTTTCATATCTGTTATTCCTTTATAACTGCTAATATTAAGAATATCATATCTCCAAATAAATCATTTAACATTATATAATAGTACGAATATATCCGCCAAACTTGTAAAGAAATAAGTAATTATGAAGAAGTGTATGCAAATTTTATAAGAATTCATAAACATTCATATAAGAATTCATAATTTTATAAGAATCAATAGATTTATAAGAATGAATAATATTGTAAGAATGAATAATTTTATAAGAATGAATTATTTTAGAAGCATGAATTATTTTATAAGAATTCAGAAACAATCATATGGTACAAAAATAGCTAGTCCGTACATTCAGTTTATTTATTTTAAATGTTTTATTATATAATTATGATTTGAAATCCAACAAATTTCATTGTATTTTAGTATTTATAAGTTTGATTCAATCTAAAATTTGATCGTTATTTTAAAATTATGCAATTTGATATCAAATATTTGTCATAAAACATATATTCAAATGAACTAATATAAAAATTAATAATTTCGCAAATGCAAATATTACAATCTTATATAATATATAATACTTAATGTTTTTGTAAAACTTTTGTCTTATAAATATCCATAATTAAAATTACTAGCTGTACGAAAATAAATTGATCCAATGAATTCGTAAAAAATTAAAAGCCATAATATATAGAACATTACATTAAATAATAGACAAATTTATGATAATTGAGTTGATTTTAGAAGAATGGCAAATGATTGTGCTCAAATCACTAATAATTAAACAAATTATTTAGAAGGTATAATTAGTGACAAAACCATGTATTTAAAATCTTGAACGATCAAAACCTTTGAATTATGATGAAATAGCATAATAATGTTTACATTATTATATTTTCAGTTATATTATTAATTGTAAATATTACAACTAGAACATTAAATTTACGATATAGAGAAAAATATACTTAAATAAATAAGTAGATTTTATTTGATATTTAATATTGAATTGTTTCTATACTTGTTTGATAGTAAATAGATTTTTCTCTGTTAAGTTTGTTCACCGTTATTCATACGTAAATTCAACCAGACCAACTACAATATTAAGCTTTTACATGACATTTACGATACATGACATTTAAGAAGATTGTTTAATTTAATATCTAATGTTGTATAAATACTATAACTTGAAAAATTATATTGTCATTGACTCTCTATAGCTCATTTACATTTTATTAAAATCGATTAATTGTATTTGTATAATTAATTGAAATAAAAAAAATTTACTATGATGCAATGTACAACAATTTTAAAACTAATATTTCAAGAAAAAAAGGTATTATTTGTATTCTGTAAGACTAATCGATTGACATATGTTAGATAAATATAATTTGAATATTGTAAAGAAAAATAAGGAATATATTTAAAGAAAGTGTTTATAAATATTAATACGTTCATAATTATTAAATATTATTAGTAAATTAATTGTTGTCGGATTAAACTGTATTTCCATAAACTTATATATCAGGTAAAAATAATAATTTGAATGAATAAATTTATTTATGTTAGGAATTTTACGACTTGATGGAAATTAAGCTACAGCAGAAAAATAAAACTATTTATATATAATTATTAATATACAGATTTGTGATATTCTAAAAGGTATGATTATTGAATATTATTATGAGTGAGACGATAATGAAAATTATTAGTAAATATGATATCGGAATGTTTAATTCAAAGTTGCATACATTTATTAGATGACAATTAGAGTAAAATTAGAAGATGGAAATAGAACTTGAGGGGAATGAAGCCAACCGCTTTAAATAGTCCATATCTTCATAGATACAGAGATAACGAAAGTTATTCTTATTTGTGTAAAATTGATTAAAAAAATGTACGATTATCTATAGATAAAAAAGCTGAAAATATAAAATACCAATATAAAATATTTACCTGTGGATAACGATTTATTCCATTTATGCTATTATGTGGGTGTGGATATGGTTGGTAACCTCTACTAGCACCGGGATAAATATTTCTCATCATTGCGCCTTGACAAGCTGGAATCGGTGCAAGTGCTTTCTGCAATTGTTTTTCCTGTTTTCGATATTTAGCTCTTCTGTTTTGAAACCAGACCTATTAAAGTATTGCATCCTTTTATTTTATTGTTTGGTCGATATTATTATCTTACATATAAAGAGAATGAAATATATCGTATAATATTTATTTAAATTTATCATTTATATATTTATGTTGAAGGAAGTGGGGTATCATTTGGCCGTTTATATTAATACTAATGATATAGCAGTTTCTCATATGAGATATTAAACATAATTAAAGTTAATATTAAACAATTATTAGTATCAAAATTATGCCACGTAAAATAATATTGCAAATGATAATAATAATAATAATGATAATACAAATATTAATGCAAAGTACATTATTCAACCCTGTCTTGTAAAATAGGAATCAATGTGTTTTTACTTACGTGTATAATGAAAATAGCTTAAAGAATAAAACTATAAAGTTCGTTTTAATTGATTTTTTTCAATTAATTTTCTGTTTATTATTTCAATTCTATACCATATATATTTACAAGAAATTGCCAAACTTTTTTTTCATAGAAACTTGAAACCATGATAATTAGAGTGAAAAATTAAGTATATACTTATATTAATTCAATTCATTTTAATAAAAATCAATTTAGCAAAGTGCAGATTAACAAAATCAAATTCCCAAAAATTATAAGGGACTGCTTCAATGTAGAAATTATTTATTTTTCTGCAAAGCGGTATACTGGATTTTATGAATAATCTATCAAGTTAATTAAGAGGAGAAGACAAAAAAAAAAAATGAAAAATGACTAAATGAAAATGATGACGAATATGAATATCAGGCAGAAATATTAGTTCCATTTATAATAATAATAAGGTGTAGGGTGGCATATACACATAAGGTATTTTAACCAATGAGATGGCGTTGAAAAGATCCATCGCCATTTTGCATTTGGAGATTTCCATTGTTTCGCGTAGGATTAACGAGCCCCTATTAGGGTTGGTCGAGGCGCATTTCTCGCTGCCTCTCTTTGTTCTTCATTCGCGCGATACATTTATGCGCATCCACGCTCGTTTCGCTTCGTCTCTTTCTACATATTTCCCTTGTTGCTGGAAATGTGAGTGAGTAAAAGTTGGGGATGAGGCTTTTGGCGAGGGTGGTTCCCTTGCCTCTCATCCCTCCCAATTCTCCCAGAAGGCAATATTACAGAGAATCTGAGCTGACGATTGGCCGACGGTGTAAGCTTGTCGTTGCTGGGCTTCGTTCATTGGCCAACGCGTTTTATCGACATTCCACCCATCTCTTCGTGGAAGATCCTTACGGAGTGAGTGAGTGAGTGATGGAGTGAGTGAGTGAGTAAATAAGTGAGGGAGCGAATGAGCGAGTGTGTTCGCGCGGGCGTGCGCTCGCGTGTGCGCGTGTGAGAGAGAGAGAGAGAGAGACACGGACCGAGTTTCAGCATCAGAATGAAGCACACGGCACACTACTCTTTGCTCTCTGGAGTCAAGGGGAACGAAATGCTCTTTACTGCACATCCTGACTGTACCGACGCACTTCCACTGTGACTCACGCATAACTTTCTAGCACTGTTGTAGTTGATGATACCTTAATATTTTTGTATTAATTTGAATATTAAAATCGTTTACATTTAGTGTTTAATGACATTGCTGCCGATTCACTACTTCCTACTTTATTGGCAGCTTTACCGCATACGTTATGTTTTATTTCAAATTTTGAAAAATTATATATTTGATAAGGTTTAAAATGGTTTTCTAACCTAAAATTTGTTAAGTTTTTATATTAATATGTTCATTTTAGATACTCGGATTGAATGAATACTACCTAATTATATATTTAAACTTAAACGAACATTTCATAGTTTTTAGAATTTTTTTTTTTTTTTAAGAAAATATATTTTTCAAAGTGGTCGGAATATTTTCTTTAAAAATTCATTATTAAAACACATTTATTTAATAACAAATAAATTATGTCCACCGATAAAATTATCTAAATATTCTACGTGAACTATTGTATTTATTAACGAAAATAATAAATGCAAATAATAAGAGTAATATAATATTTATTTTAATTAGACTTTAAAAATATGATAATAACTACAATTTTTAATGTATTTATTGAATGAATCAAACTATCAAAAGTAATATTTATGAATGATAAGGCAACTTCTTTTGATTGATTTATTTGTAATATTCACTTTTTAGGTTTGCGCATTTTATTTACTTTACTTTTAATAATTAGAAAAAGGATAACGATATATATTGTAAAAATTAAAAATAAATAAATAAATCGTCTTAAATGAAATAATAATAAGTGGTAGTAAACGTAACACATAAATTTTAGTTTCTTCAAAATATAAATACTATGTTTAAAAATTTTGAATTCAATGGCATGTTTTCATAACTATAATTCATTAAAAAAAAAGTCCTTTTTATTTTATAACAATTGAAGAAAATGAAAATATTTTAAATCATCGATGTAAATGATTGTAATTAAAATTATTCATACATGATATATAATTATAATTACTATGTATTCCTTAATGTATCCTAATTGATAAAAAGGTTATTTTTCTAACTTTATTACTGTTTCTTTCATAATAAATATATAATTGCTATAATGTTGGTGTCGAATATTAGTTTCTATTTATGTATTTATATTAAATTTTTTAATTCGCATATATTTTTACTTTTTAGATCGTCTAGATTTCTTTATAAATTTAATTGTTATTTCTTTAATTGTGCAATTGTTTTTTCATTAAGTACACTAAGTTTGCAAATATATTTCCATATAAAAGTGAAAATTTTGATAATTAATCTAATTTCAAGTTTATAATATCATTCTTCGTTTGAAACATATTGTACTTTTAAAAGTGTGTTTTTAAAAATATTATTTTTGATTTTGTAAATTTTCTATTTTTTCATACTCTACAATAAGTGGTTATTAATATTTATTCATATATTTAATTATTGTAATTTGCTCCTGATTTTCACAATTTATACAATTTATCCTCATTATTTATAATTAATATTATTTATAAATGAATAATGTATTCATAATTTTGTATATAATTATTAATACGTTAAAATGAATTGTTTAAATCAGTTATTTTATAATAAAAAATTTTGAATATTTATTGATAAATAAGTTTATGAAAAAAAATATATAAAATAATTAATTGTATGACACGTTATGATAGATTATATATTCTTCTTATTTATTGCATTAAATGAATTTTAATTGCTTATATTTTGCATTACAGATTTTATCAATTCTTGATTATATTGATACTATTTTTAAAAATTTTTACAATTCTTTACTATCTAAAATGCTTAATTTTAATATCCCAATAATATTATAATCAGAGTAATATAAGTAAATTATAAATACAATTTGTATTTGCAAATACAATATTTCGATATACGAACTATTATTAGGCGATAAAAATTCTTTATAAATTTATAAATTTTAATTGCTTTAATGAATCTGAGATTGTTTATTAGCATCGTACATAGTGACAATTGCAATTATTTTGTATCTTTTTAGCATTATCATATGAATATTTTCTCGAAGCCATATTACTGAAATCCTATGTCGTGTACGTGCACTATATTAACTTTAATAATATATAAATATTTACCTTCTACTAAACAAATGAAATATTTTTCAAATTTCCTTTAAAGGTAAAAAATGACTGTTAGCAGCGACATTCAGTTAGACTGAAGAATAATATTGGAAAAGTATTTGAAAATAAAAAACTAAAATGGCAACGATAATAGAGGATTAATTGAGACAGTTTCCTTTTCGAAGAAACGATTGCAGTTGAGCAGCGGGGCTTGCATAATAATGAAGATGGGCTATCCTATATATTAAGATCGGTAGAAGGCCGCGTGTATCGATAACGTAGAGCGAAGTAACTACGGAGTAAAAAGAAATATAAAGGTTTTCACAAATGTTCAAGGCTAAAGCAGCGAGGGAGATGGAGGAGCGAATCGGCACGCTCGAGCGCGCGGATGCAAGCCTGAAATGTTTCAGATCTATTGAGGGTGGAGAGAAAATTCAATTTAAAATGGCGGCTCAGATATAATGGTAGCCTCCGGTAGATAGGCTCATCGCGACAAGGGTCAGGCTCGACACGTCTCAAGTTTGCCGCCCTCCGAGCACTGAAGCTTCGCTCGGGATCCCCGCGATTCCGTCGACCCTCACAGAGACGCGCCCAACCGACTAGAAATAGAATACTTCGAGTCATGTTGTTAAAGCGGAGGGTGATGTAGATGCTAGAGCCTCGAACTTTCCTTTCCCTCGCTTATCTCCATTGAACTGTCCACGCGATCTACTCTACCCGTCTCACCCACTCGATCCCTCAACCAAACTTAACCGTCTTTCGGATTGGATATTAGAACGCACCGACGCCACGGCCAAATCTCGTCGCAGTAAGGCGCCTTGGCAGAAATATTAAATTGCTTTCAAGGATACCGCATTATACTTCGCGTTTACTTTATCATACACACTATAAGAGTCTCGATTTAAATTTCAAAAAGTGCTCAGACAGATTTTCCCGATTCGGAGTTATTAATGCGGGCATTTTCAAATGCAGTATTGCCCAATTCATTATCTTTACGATTAACTGATTATTTCTCTATTATTGCAATGGAAAATTTAACTGAAATAATCACTCAAGTCATTGTTCTTTTAGGTTGATTTTTTCTACATTACCTTTCCGATAATCCATCAGGAAATATGTAATAGAATGTAGTCTTTGTAGATCTCACTACGTAATATTAGAATTTGTTTTTGCAGAATTTGTTGAACGGAAACGCCTAGAAAGCTGTATGGATAAATGGGAGGTCTTTAATGTAAGAGGAATTAATGGTGTATAATATTGTATATTAGCTTTGATGAACCATACGAATTTCCATGGAATAATTAAAACCGTAATTGCAAATTTAAATAAAAAATTTTATATGAAACTATGCTAAAAATTTATGCTATTATTAATAGTGTAAGAGAAAAAAAATTTAACGAAGAACCTCTATTAATCGAAGTTGATTTTATTCTGCATTTAATCGAATGAAAAATAATGAAGTTGCATATCTGTTTCATTACAAGATAATGATTCTGAAAATCAGCTTTATATTTTGCCAAGAAATTGCTTAAGCGATAACTTTTTAATACATTATAACATTGTTATTATTATATTGTTATTATTATATCATTGTTATGGTGTAGCATATAATTTCGAATCATAATAATCTTTATTAAAATATTCATGAATAATATATATCAATTTTTTATAATTAATAATAATAATATTTTTAATATATTAATATATTTATAAGAAGATTATTTTAGTGAATTCATACAGACATCATTATTCTTGAATTCAATTCCGTAGTAATCATCGACTTAAGTGAAGTATCTGTATTAGATATAAACTATTTTTATGTACTAATTTTAAATTAAATTTATTTGAAATGTATAATCATAATCTACTTATCTATTATTTACATAGATCATTTAATGAGTTTTGATTTTCACTTTTGTTCGCATTTTGAGTTTTGTAAGGTTAACATTGAATATAAAGATTTTTTCCGTTTACTAGTATAATATTTTTTATACTTTTATATATTATCCTATTTAAAATTTTAAACTATCTGTAAAACAATAATTCAGTGGCATACTTATTTTATATTTTTCAAAGGAAAAGGAAAATAGATAATTCAATTACTTATTCAATTTATAACACTATATTTAATTACTTTATGATGTAATGAGCTACTATTAATAGTATTTAAGTACTTTATTCATTATATGTAACTTTATTAACTAAAAAAAAAATTTTATGTAGACATATATTAAATAATGAATTTTTAAATTATATCAATTTTTATAAAAAAAAAGAAGAAAAAGAATATGAAATATTTTTATTTTGAATATAGAATTGATGTTTAGCAATTGTAAAATTATTCTCATGATAAGTTCAACTATAGTAGATATAAAATAACATTTCATTGGTATTTAATCATAAATAATGGAATGTTTTATCAAAATATATTATTATAAATAGATTTTTGTCAAAAAATTAAATATTTAAATATTATACAACAAAATAACTAGATTTTTTATAATCTAATCTCTAACATATCTCGATAAAAAGAATTTATTATTAAATTAATTATGATAATTAATGAATGATTATTTAATGACCAAATAGTGAATTAATAGAAAAACCTTTTATCTTAGTTTAATAATTTCAGAAAATTAAGTTAATTTATTTATTATTGGAAGTTGTAAGTAAAAAAATTTAATATAAACACTTTAAAATCAACAAATAAATATATATTGAAATAAAATTTTTGATGTAATATTTAAAATAAAAAATAGATATAGTAACCCCCAATAGAAATGTAAATGAATTCTAAAAGTTTCAATTTTAATTCGAATTAATTTTTCACAAAGAATTTGTTTATAGGATTTATTCTGAATAGCCTTCTTATTATATAATTAATAAATATTGATATCTGCATGAGCATTAATAATAATTACGATCTTATATTTTTATTGACTAAAAAATTAAAAATATTTATAATAATATACTCTAGTAAATATTAAATATTTATAAGGGGTATTCTATGTAAATGCTTTCCCTGCTTGACCTCATAATAATTAATATTTTATAGGCATTTTAAATAATTATTTAAAACTTAGCGTCTACATACTAAGAATAATTAATATATGTGAATATATATCTTTAAACATCGTTTCTTTCAATATTCATACTGAATTTTTAATGGTTAACGTTTGATATGCAAACAAAATATTATACTATAATAAAATTATAAACATTATAATAAATATATTCATAATTTTTTTGAACTCCTAATTAGGTTATTCCTAAATAATAAAAAGTAATGAAGAAAGAACAAACGCACAGAATACATAAATGTAATACAAATTCAACTTTTATTATTTATGAATAAAAAATTTAAATTAGATAATATATTGCATATATGTAAAAAAATGTATGAATAAATTTATAAATAGATTTTTACATCTCTCTGTAATACATATTGGGTGTTATTATGAAAATTGCATGTAGAGAATTATGTTATTTATAAATTTTTATAATAATTTAATATCACTCAGTATCATTAAACAGCTAAATATATTTAAAACCTATTTATTATATATTAAATTTATATATTAATATATTAATATATATTAATTTATATATTATATTAATTTATATATTAAAAATATTCGTTTGTACAAAAATTAATGACTGAATTGGTTTAATAGAATTGATAATTAAAATTTCAAAACCGAGTACTATAAAATATTATTTTAATTAATTTATTTATTTAAGTTTAATATAAGTTTTAAATTATACTTTTCTATATTAAATAAATTATTATCTTCAAGTTATATATTAGAAATATGAAGATTAAATTTAATATTTTAAAAAATATAAATATTGAATCTATTATCGATTTAATTTATGTAAAAAATCAATTTTAGATTTTATTTGTAATATTCACTTGTATTTAAATAATTACATTGCACGTACCTGTCATGTATAGATGATTAAATATTAATGTTGTCTTATTTATGAACGAATTAAATTACCTTTGAAGTGCCTTACTGATTAATAAAGAATAAATATAAACAAATTTAAAAGTTATCATATAAATATTGCTTTTGTAAAAAAAAGTAAGGTCATTCAAACGTAATAATTTATTAAATTAAAAATATTACCCTATTTAGTAATTGTTGAAATATGATTATAATCAATAAAAATATATAATACGAATAAAATTTTGTTATTTCATATTTAAGTTATAAATAATATAAAGTAAAGTAAATAATATAAAGTAATGTAAATAATATAAAGTAAAATGAAGTATTTAATGTAGTAGAAAATATTTCTAAAATAACTGATTGTATATAATTAAATTTTAAACTATTTCAGTTGAATCAATTTAATAGTTCATTTTTCTATAATAAAAAACATTTTCGTTTCTTTTAAAAAGCTTGTTTATGTTAATATTTCATACGAATCATAGAATTATTTTCGTAATTCACAATTCACATGACAGACAAAAAATATTTTAATTGTCTAGTACTTCCAAATATCAGTATCCTTTACAATTACATATATATTATTCTAAATATATAGTATGATAGTAGGATAATTATACCTAGTCATATATTAAATAGATCAATGCTTTTATATGTTCACGTAATTTTATATATCAACAAATTTTCACGTTGTTTCAACAATATTTAAAATATTTATAATATATCTATGTAAATAGTGACTAAAATTAATGAAAAATCATTTTTATAAATAGGAATTTAAGTATCATGTCAAGATAATGAACTTTTATTGAAAATGAGAATGCAGTAAAGAGAAAAAATCCCAATATAGAAAGGAACTAAAATAAGATATTAATTGAACATATTATACGATGACTAATTGAAATTAAA
This sequence comes from Ceratosolen corneri, assembly GCA_030522565.1. Lineage (NCBI taxonomy): Eukaryota > Metazoa > Arthropoda > Insecta > Hymenoptera > Agaonidae > Ceratosolen > Ceratosolen corneri. The sequence goes on along the minus strand of JAPYYT010000038.1, from coordinate 112,785 downwards.
ATTTTAAGAATTCTAAAAGAATTTATTCCATAACTGTGTAATTTTAATTTATGTTTATTATTTGCATATATTTAGTGTTCTACAGTTTTTATTAATCTTTATTAATCTTTATTAAGTGTTTCAAATTATTAACAGTGAAATTATTTGTTTAATTTTACAAAACTGTAAAACAGTGAAAGTATAAAATTCGTTTAAAATAATTATGTTTTTAGATGATTAAAGATAAAAAGTACTAATAATGCTTTTAATTTCTAATTGTAAAATAACATTCTTTTTTTTAATAAGGCTTGTATTTATAGAATTATAAATTATTTGGGTTTTTATTTAGTTTTAATTAAGTTAATATAGCAATCAAATATAAATAGACATTTATAGAATAAAATTAATCTATGAAGTGAACTATTGTTATATTTTTCAATATTGTATTATATAAATAGTATCTAATATATATTCGCAAAATTTGCATTTAGATAAATTTATTTATCAAAATCGGTCATATACTGTTTTTGTTGAAAATTTATAATTAATATTTTCAATTATTGTAAAAAAGAATTAAAATAAATTAACATTATTTATATTAACGTTATTAAATTATATATAGAAAGTCTTATTTTTAATGTATATTGAAAGTATAAACACAAATTAAAAATGTTTTATAATAAATTTGCCCTTTATATCCTCTCTTCCAGACTGTCTTACAAAAATTAATATAATATATCAAATAATGCAAGCTGATGGGTAAATAATGTATTATATAAAAGATGAAGCACAAATTGCAATTAATTGAAGTTGAAGCCCATAATTAAGGAAAAGACTAATATCGAAGTGCATGTTGTAGGGATTATTAATTGTTTGGAAATATCTTAATAATAATAAGGTTTCGAACTAACCTGAATTCTTGCTTCATTTAGTTTCGTACTTCTGGCCAATTCCTCTCTACAATAAATGTCCGGGTAGTGCGATTTAGCGAATGCCGATTCCAGCTCGGCAAGTTGCTCCTACAAATATGGAATTGATAGGATAAAACGCTTTCGCGGTTGCGAGTTCGGTTTAGTTTCGGGAGTGCGGACACGCCAAACGACCACGAATAAAAATAAAGGATAAAGCCTGATCCTGGATGAACCAACCTGTGTGAAAGTCGTCCTATGTCGACGTCGCGCTGGCGTCGGGCAGCTTGCGGTTGTTGGCGTGTGGCCAATGTGGGGGCTCGAAGCACATGGTTCTGGTTTTAATTTTTTAAAAGCACCTTCCGCTCCTGTAATCACGACCAATCACGTGCCAATAAAGGTTCTAGAGATTTTTTTATTGTTGAGGGTTTTTATCTGTTTCATTGATTTTTTTCATATCCTTGATTATTTGTATTTATTTATGATTAGTTTGGGCGCATGGAGTTTCATGGGGTTTGGAATGACTAATTTTATTAAATGATAAAGTTTATGCGAATTTCATTGGATGTTAAGATTACGTTATTATCGTACACTTCAAATAACAAACGTCGAATAATAATTTGAATTAGCGAATAGTTTTCCAATCAAGTCTTAAATATGTGGTCTTTTAATATTTGGAATGAAATGTATATTGATCGAGCAAATTTTGTCGGTCATGAATTTTAATAGAGACTGAAAAATTACTTATTCTTCACGAACAAAAAATTTGTACTTATTCGTATCTATTTTGTCTTCATTGATAATTCAATCGTATATTTTATTTTCTTTATATGTTTTGTGTTTATATGGCTTTGAGCCTAATTTTCCAAATGTCATTTTGATTATTGAAACAAATACGTATTTGGTTTTTAATGCTATTTCGATATTTTTTCATTCAATAAATATTTAAAGGTTTGAGCTAATTTAATGCGCTTCTTAAAGTGTAAGCCTACTTATACTGAAATAATTTATGTTCGACTTGGCGTGATGTATAAGTTTTATGGTAAGTTTATATACGTATAATTAAATAAAAATTAAAACTTAATAGCAATATAAAATATTTATACTTATTTCATATTGTTTTTAATAATTTTTTGCTCTTTTCCCGTCCAGACATGGTTACAGATTACTAATTAATATTTTTGAATTTCTTAGCTTAATTTTAATCGCGTTTTATTAACATTTGCGCAACGTTTCCCAACAGTCTTAAACAAAGTAACAACGACGACTTCTGACCGTCATTAAACGTAGAGCAACAAATACAGCAAAATCATCATTAAGCGAATGCGTCCAAGTACAATAGATATTATATTATAAGATCTGTTAATATAATTCCTAAGACTTACGTAATATTTCGTGTGTTGCAGTTAAAGTGCAGTCACTAGATGTTAACTGTGTTCTGGCTCAAGACCCTTGCAATATGCTAACTCGGTTAGAGCGTTAATGACCTAATCATGTTACATGCTGATTCAATGTTTCGAGGATGAATGCTGTCCACTTTACATACCTTGCCCACTAACCCATAGCAGCGTAGCACGTAGAAACTCGGTCAAGTTCGATCTACTGTCTATCTCCTGACACTTAGCTATCCGTAGATCTTTGAACGAGGTCTTCGGATTCGGCTATCTATTGTGAGCTTCTTAATTGTCTTTGTCAAAGGAGAGTTTGAGCCGATGAATATTATGTTGTTTTGGTATTTCTGAATTGCACGAGACTCAATGTATACACCGATCTTATAAAAGGTTATATAGCAGAGCTTAACTTTATTCTTATTTGTGGACTTATTTGAAACGGTTGAGAAAATTGTATTATCATGTGGCGTACACTTTAATTTTGCCAATGATTTTTTATTTGTAAGCAAGCTTTAATCAGTATTATCTTAGTTGATTAGCATTAGTAATGACATTTTTTCATTTTTGGTCCACTTTTGGCATTTTTCCTGCTAACAATATCAAGTCGATGGATATAGAATTGACCAACATTAACTACAATCTTACAAGAAGCTACAAAATTTTAATTTAAAATTTTATTTCATTTATTCGTTAACTTTTTCTTTTCCAATATTATTGGCCGTGAGTCTGAAAATTATACTATTACATATAAATTCGAAATATTTTTGTATTATATACTAACTTTTATATTACATATTAAGTTTTTCTTATTATATTCATGTTTTTAATTATATTACTAATGTATTTATTTTATGGAATATTAATAAATTGCTCGATCAATTTTATCACCGCCCATAATTTTTTACAATGTTAATAGCTGAGTCATTTGCCAATACTTGCTCGCTATCATTACATTGGTGTGCTTTATTTATCAAAATATGTTCTTTTTTCTTATCAGCCTTGACTTTACATCTCATCATATTGTCGAGGGCAAATTAATGAAAATTTAGTTCATCGACGAGTTTAGTCACTGACTATCGTATTAACTGTGCGACAATTATATTTATTTCAGTTAACTTGTCTGGCTAATATTAATGAAACTCCTGTTGACGATTAACTCATCATTAAACTGCTACATAACAATGACTTTTGTCAATTGTTGTAGATTTTAAATTTGATTGACAAGCTATTGTTCCATTAACGGTAAATCTCCAAGCTAATAAGTTTTTTTAGAAATTTAAAAAATGTAATTTTAGCTAAGACATTAATTTAGCGTCATCTAGTATTGGGTTACTAGTTCTTGGGTTTGTTCAATTCTATACTGACATGTCTCGAATATCCATGTCAATTCTAGCTAAAGTTCAATCCATTATCTAGCGAGAAACATAATGCCCCAATATATTCTGCATTAATTAACGGATATATTTAGACTAAAACATACTTTTATATTCTTTTAATATAATTAAACCATTTTAATTCAGTAGTCTAAAAATTACATAAAGTTACCTCATATCTTGATGACCATACAATTCGCTTCACTGATTATTTTATGTTTGTTAAATTATTGTTCCTATACTTTTTTTTTAACAATTTCGTAACAATAACTCCATTTTACTTTGTTCCATAACCAATTTATATCATTAATATATTATTATTTTGTAAATATTCTCGAAGATCGAGAAAAAAAGCCTAATGTGGTGAATGGTATGATGTAAATTAAAAAAGCAGTATTAACACATTATGTTTCTCTCTACATCTTATGCATTTTATTTTTATAACTTAATGTTATCTTAATTTATTAATTATTGTTTATTATTATAAAAGATAAATTACTCTTTATAAATGTCAAAATTTAGCAACAACTAAATGTTTTATTTAAAGTAATAATATAAAGTACTTAATGCAAATATCATACAAACACATATTTTTCTATGAATGTAATTTTATAATAAATACCATTGAATATTCTGTAAATAGATTACAGAATAATAATATAAATCAAAAGGAACAATGTTTTATACAAATATTTTTAGCTTCTATAATTGTTCACTATTTAATGTATAATTTTAATTCAAAAAGACTTTTAAATCTTTAAATCCTCTGCTAATGTTTAATATTAACATTATTAATAATTAGTAGAAAATCATTATTGTATTTATATTAATATAACTCATGTACATAAGAAATAAATGTTTCTAATGATTGACAGGGAATAATTTCAGTTTATTTGAATTTCAAATTAGAACATATAATGAAAATAAATTTATTGCTTTCATCAATTGTTAGATCTGTAAATATATAAAATATGTACATTTTATTGTTTAATAACCCAAACAATAATAACGTTTCCAAGTATTCAATATAATTTATATAATAATTATATATTTTGAATACAATAATTATAAAAAATTATAAAAAATAAGCAAATCGAATATAATAATTATATAATTATACATGTTGAAATAAATAATTATTATATTTTAGTATTTCAAATTAAATCATTACTATGTTTAAATCTAAAGCAATTAGTTTATAGTATATAAATATATTTATAATTTATATGAAAATTTCGATTAGAAGATTTGTAATTAAAATTAAGAATGAAATTTATGAATGTTATTTCACTACCATCTATAATTTATTTAAACAAAAGAACTTAACTCGTTAAAAATTAATCTTGCAATAAGCATTAGTGATATTTAGTATATAATATATAATAAACTTGCAAACAAATATTAAAAAATTGAAAAATATAAGAAACCAAATTTATTATTTATTTAATATTACACTGTCCACGTATTTACTAAATAAATTTTTTCATATCTGACAAATAGTTAGTGCTATGGAAGTTCAGTATATACATTTTATTACTGAAATGTTACCATATAAAAAAATTTTTAGATGCTCGTTTTATAATTATATTTATGATAGAAAATTATAGATATAGATTACAAATCAAATATCTCTTAATAACAGTAAATTTAGAATATTTATTTTTCTATTATAATTATAATGGACATTTCTTTAAAGTGGTAATAATTAAATTTTTTTTATGCTTATCAAATATTGAAATATATGTATCTTCCAAATACAAGTTTGGTGCAAGATTTATTGAAAATTAATTTTAAATATTTTAATTATATACACTCGATTCTTTATTCAAATATTTGTTTAAAAATTTGACAGTTTATTAGATTTACTAATTTTTTATATCATTTCATTTGACTAAATAATCAAGAATGTTTTCATTTTAAAATTAAACATTTTAACGAGTACAAGTAATATTTTTAGGTAAATAAGGTACTTATTTTATTATATTCTATACAAGTAAAAACAATAACATAAAGTATGAAAATAATTTTCATTCGTAAACTTGATAACTCTTACCCAAGTCCTTCAATTATACTTCTTATATTAATAAAGTAACTCGCTAAATATGAATAATTTATGCTTTAAAAATATGAACTTATTTAAACAGTAGTATTTATAAATGAGTATTTTTATAATATATCCATTAAATAAAGAAATTTAAATGGAAACAAAAGTACTATACTTGTGCAAAACTTTAAAGACTTATTTTTGTATTAGAATATTGTTGTAAGAGCGCGATAAGAGCAATTGTGTACCTAAGAAATCGATCACTTTAAATTGAGTGCACACAATGTACATCATATATATATTGTAAATATTTTGAAAGATAATGATCGTGTAATTGATTTTAATAGATAGAAATACAAATTGTTAGAAATATATTATTAGAATTTGTTAAATAGTGCAGTTATACAAAATAAAAATTAATCATAATAACAGTTCGGATGGTTTGGTTTAATGCGATTGTAATTGCTGTCACATGACATGTTTATACCATAATGAGGCTTTGATTCGAACATTCGTGCCCGTGCGTCGGCACATCAACATCTGTCCAGGATTAAAATAGTTGTTCTGTTACCGTCGCATGGACCAATTAAATTCCACTTTCATTCCACAAATATTAGTACCAATTAAATTTCTTACATTTTCTTACATTGTTTTGTATTTTAAAGAGCTTGTTTCATAGACAATTATCTATTGTTTTATCTTTTATTTCTAGCTGATCTTTACAAATTTATCTCGTACCTAAAAGGTAAGCGTATGATATTGATAAATTTCAGAAATATTTCAAGCATTTTGTTCTCATTAGCGAGAAGGCATATCGTCGAATGTAATTTGACAAGGAAATTTACCGTACGTTGCTTATTTTGCCTTACGAAATCGACAACAGCAGATAATAATAATTGCGCGTTAAATTTATTTGCTCCTTAAGATGAGAAAAGATGATATTTTGCTTTAAAGAAATGTATGAGTACAAAGAGATTAGAGTTGGTAAAGATTGACAGCTTTGAAGTAGACTAAGCGATATAATATTTAATTTTTCCCATCCGCATTTGCCCGCCACGCTAAAGAAAGCCGTCGCTCTCCCATTAGTTCACCCTAGTTAAGTCCTCACCCCAGGAGTACATAATAATAGGTCTATAGAACAGGTAGTACCATATGTCAACCTCATGTGCGACGGCTTATTGTCATTTTATCGCGAGTAGTGTCAACTAGTGTCAGACATTTAGCCACTCGGGTGCTCAACGAGCGGAAAACTCATCTATATCGAGATGGGCACTGCAAATACTTATACGCATTTATCAGCCACTTCTTGTTACTCTCTTTAATCACAGATCTTTATCTACCAAAAATAACCACTTGACTTTTATTTAGATGCACGATCCTGTACTATTATCAATCGATTATCGCACTTTCGTATAAGCCAACATTACACATAATAGTAATAATAATAATAATAATACATCCAACTGCTATGTTCAATGTGTTTGAGAATTTGCATTTTATTTCAGTTTATGTCAGTTGTTATGCTACATTAAGTATCACTTTCACGTATAATTTTATTCGATGTCTTAAGTATCCTAATGATTTTTGTAATTTTTCAATCGAACTTTTAAGGGAAGTCTATTATATCTATTACAAAAGGCGTGATTAGACAGCTACTTAAGGTATATGTAAGATGTGTGTGTGTGTGCGCGTGCGCGTGCATGGTGTGTGTGTGTGTGTGTGTGTGTGCGCGCGCGCGCGCGTGCGTAAGGCGCGTGCATGTATGTATGCATGTGTGTTGTTGTGCGTGTGCATATATATATATATATATATGTATGTATATATAATAGTAATTAGGATAACGATAGATTTATCAATGTTTTAATGTGAATTCGAATTGAGTGTTAATAGATAAGTAGAGGGGTGATACATGGATCCTTATAAGAAAGTATAATTGACACTTATAAGATGGAATAATATTTGTTAAGCAATCCAAGTCTCATTTATTGATTTCGCAAACAGCAAGCTGCTCCTATGTTGCAGCCGAAGAGTAAAGCATCCGGGAAATTATATAGGCGATACTGACCGACAGCGGATGTAGCCCCGACGCTGTTCCTTCCCGGAGTGGCTGCCGGTGTCGGAGGACTGGCCTCTAAAGCCTGGTGTACCCCATAAATTCCAAAGTCCTGCTCGTTAGAGCTCGCGCTGCTACATTTACGTTTCTCCTGGTTATGATTATGATTGAGGTGGAAGGCCTCGTTCTCCATAAGGTTGACGCCCAACAGGCCAAGGTTCGGCCTGAGCTCATCCATCAGCTTATTCTGTCCGCAATTGGCCGCGGCCGCTGCTGAGAAGTTAAGCTGTCTGCTGAAGATAGCCGGAAAGATGTTGAACTGTTGGTGCTCGAGGCTGAGCGCGGCCGTGGAAAGTGTAGAGGCCGAGGGTCCTCCACCGCCCGCGCTCCCGGTCCCGCCGGACCCACCACCGGCGGAACCCCCGCCCCCGCCGACGGAGCCGCCGACGCCGCCGACCGGGCCCGCACCGCCCGATAAGTCGTTAGCCAGGGTGAAGCCGTGTGCGCGCCGAACTCAGAGCCGCCGCCGCTTGCAGGCCATGCCCGCCGCGCGAGCACCCGACCTTGACCCTAGAGGCCCTGGACGCGATCGGCGACTCGCGTTTATTGGCACAGGTCTGCGCGCGCTTCTTCCGTCGGCCGGACGATTTTCGCGCGAAGCTCGACCTGCAGGAACGATGTCGCGGAGTGGGAACGGCAGCTAAAGGATACACATACATTCATGCATACATGCACGCACGCACGCATACATACATCTATATATTTACATATATATAAATGTATAGATGCATGTATGCATGTATGCATGCATGTGTGTGTATATATGTATGTATGTATGTATGTACGTGTAAAAGCGCGTGAGCGCGCGTGTGTGTTGTACCGTGCAAGGGAGAGAGAGAGAGAGAGTGGGCGAGAGTGGGCGAGAGTGAGAGAGAGAGAGAGAGAGAGAAAGAAAGAGAGAGAGAGAGAGAGAGAGGTGTGTAGAAAAGAGGGAGACAAGCGCGGGTCGTGTACCGCACGCCGCGAGTTCTTCTGGGATTCTGTCCGCGAAATGCAGTTATCCGGGTGACCCGGGGGCCACGGTGGGGCGCCTGTTGGTGTGCCGACCGCGGAGTCAGCTTATTGGTAGCGGGGTCCAAGCGTTGCCTGGGTAACAGCCAATGGGGCGTCGCGGCCCGGGCGGCCCGCCAGCATGGCGCTCGCCCAATGGAAATTCCTACGGAAAGTGGCCTGCCAGTGCTTTTCCGCCTCGCCTCCGCCCCTCGCACGAGCTTTTTCACCTTTTTTCATCAACCCACGGCAGATAGCTTTTTTAATTCTTTTTCCTTTTTGGGATTTGATTGTAACGTATACGAGCAACGCAACCCGGGCCCTCACGCCCCTCGCGCTCGATTCTCCGCCGACTGCGACCTGATCTGGCAATGTGTTAATCTCTTGTCCACCTCCGGTCCTCGCCGTCCTCTTGATGAATGTATCAGTCGCTCGTTCGGGATTTTTATAAACATTTACCTGACCGCAAAATTGCCTGGCTCAATCGCGACTAGTTAGTTGCACTTTGTAAAGAAGTGCTCGGTGCGCATAATGATCATTAACGATAAATACCTTATTTATATATTAAGCTGCAGTCTATAGTTTATACAAAGAAAATTTCGATAAGCATTACAAATATCGCGGCGGCAAACACCTTAACGGAGCGCGAATAAATGTTTCATTTTCTTTTCACGTGTCTTTACGTCTTTTCAAATAGAATTTCAATTGAGATATTACAATGACATCCTCTTAAAGCATTATCAATGATTATTTGAAGCTAGATTTCTTTTAAACGTAGGCTAATACTTCCTTATTCAATAACAGAAGCATTCTTAAGGAGATTATTTTTATTACGAAGAAATGACGTTATCTTGTAAATGTCCTTTATAAAAACAAAATTAATCTTAAAAATTCGTTTTAAATTATTTAACTAGCGAGAAAAAAATTAGCATTTTATGAAGGAAGACAATTTCAAAATTAATATGTCTTATAAATATTATAAACGGCAATATAATTCTGTACACTGCGACATTAACGCACACCTGTAGTGTTAATGTATATACATACTGTAATTATATTTTCCATTAATACTTACGCTTTTTATAGTAATTTATTTTTTAAATTAAATCAAGCAAATAATGCGTGGCAATTTTCAAAAATTAAAGAAAAAAAAAGGATTTACGACTAATTGTAGTCTGAAGTAAATAATAGCCACCTTATTAAAATAAAAATCATAAGAGAAATAGAAATGATTGAGAAAGGACGTGAAAGCAGCATTGATTTGGGCCTCCGTGCACATATACAACAACACGAGGGTATTATATGGAGACTATAGAATAATTCAGCAAAGACTTTTGGTTTTTATTCATTGTCAACTAGAACGCCCATTAATTTATCGACACGTGCTGATGGTTGCTAGTCTAATAATTTACTGGGACAAAGCAGACACTTGATGTTAAAAGACAGCCAATTCAAAACCAAAATAACTCTGTTGGGGTTTTGTATTTTGCCTAGAGTGGCAATTCATTATATCGATCGTTTTTCTTTAAAAAAGGCGTAACCATAGTCAAATTCATTTATGCCGATATATTTTATTATTGTATTGCATTTAATTTAATTTCATCGCACAATGACAATATGTAATTTTTTGTTAAAATCTAATATAATTTCTATATTTATTTATAAAAAGTATTTCGTCTTTTTTATAGCATTTGATGCGTAATTCAATAAAGATATAATATCTTTGGATGATTTGAAGAAAAATTGTTAAAATATTTTACATGAGATGCATCATACAAGATTATGCATTTCTACTAATAATAGATCAAACAATAATAGATAAAACTTTGTTGTTAAATTATTAAATCAGTAAATTTTGAAATTGTATAAAGTAATGTAAACATAAAAAATATATGTATATATATAAGCAAAAATTAAAAGTCGATCATTTGAAATACCAATATTTTCATTGTGTAAGATTATAACAAAATTATGCTTAATAAACTAATGAATTATTAAAATAATTATTTTTTAATGTAAATTCAATAGTTGTTGATATTTAACTTATAAAAATAATTATTTATTCGTTTATTTTTAATATTTTCAAATTTTCATTAAATTTTGCTGAGAAAATATCGTCTGTGAATTACATTACGTTCAATTTTCCACTCTAGTCACTGTCACCGCTAGAAATTAAAATGGAATCGCAAAGCATGCAGAAAAAAGTTATCAATGACTTTTTATGAGCTTGATAATAATTTTCAGCGTCTTATTTATATATACATTTATAAAAATATAGAAAATATTTCTGTCCTGAGTGGAATACAAATTCATCATAAATAACAGAATTACATTGTGAAATATTAAAATTGAAATTATTTGATTTACATTAAGAGTGATCATTAAATTTAAAAAAATTTCTTAAACTTCAAACAAGAATTCATATCTATTATAGTTTAAATATTACGAAATTGGAAACACATATTTCAAAATAAAACATACATTTAAAATTATTTACATTTGAAACAAATTTATAGATATATATATAACGATTGATCATTTCAGAAATAATGGATGCAATCGAAAATATAAAAAAATTTACAAATTCTATATTATTATTGAAAATATGGAAGAACAAATTTACATTTTTATTTAATTTTAATTTAAATTTTTATTTTAATATTTAAATTTACTATTTTTATTGTTTAATAATAGTTAAAAGTAGAAAAAATATTTTTCGAAGAAACTGTATTTACGAATTCAAGAAGAAGTATATAAACATTCTACAATGTAATATATTTTTATAAAAATTTGGTCCTATTATCTTAAGATGTATTAATAAACATTTAAAAATATTTTTGAGTATCAATTTATTAATAGTTCGCACCATCGTGCAATGTAATTTATTCGATTAATTATAAGGATTTTTAAAATATATTTTATTAAGAATTTGAATGAATAAACTGAATTTATTTTTGAGCATAATACCATTAAAAATCTTGAATTAAATTATTTTTATTACAATTTAACTTCATTAATAAGTTGATATTATTTAATAAAATTTATTATAAATTATATAATAAATTATTGACTATAATAGATTTATATAATAGAATAAATAATAAATATATAATAGATTATAACAAATATATAATAGATTATAACAAATATTCAATAGATTTATTATAATTATAATTTATTTTTAACAAGATTTAATAAGATTAATAAGTATTCTTATGTATAATCTCTATTTTATGTATTACATATGTTTGCATACGTATGAAATATGAGATAAAATTCAATGACATCGATTTATTAACAATAAAACACGTAGGTTATTGAAATAAAAAAATATTACCTACGAATATAAGAAAAATGAATGGAAATTCTATTATGAAAAGTAAAATAATTTGAAAAAAAATTCATTAACAGATATTATGTAATTTTAATACTTTTTAATATTTATCTATTAATCAGATGCAACATTTTTAAAACGGTACTCAAAGTAATTGTTTACGTGTTTCCGTTATTTTCACATATCTCAGAATTATGTATGATATTATTTCATGCAATTATATTGTCTATAAAGCTGTATTCGGTATTGTTTATCATATTACTAATTATAATTGGTTCTCAATGTTCTTCAATATCTTAAAATCTATATTATTTTTTAGTTATTGAAATATTCATTGAAATTCATCTCAAGCTTAAACCTTTTTTTATTTTGTTATAAACAAATCTTGACATATTGATAATGATCTAATATTAGACATAATGATATTTCTCATACTTCTCCAATTTACTTTCACAAGTTATAAGACAATAAGATTTTATCAAATTCTATAGTATAGTATATTATGTTAATTTTCTATATTTATTGTTCTATAAATGGTAAAAATATATGAAAAACTGAAATACTTTTACTATAATATACTGTTTGATTAAAAATTTTCAAATATAAATAGATCTCAATACGAAAAGATTAATATCAATATAATTTAAAATATGAATATATAAGGTGAATGTGTGTCATTTTTCAAAAATTTATACATTAAATTGATATATTTAAAAAAATTTGTTCTTCTATATGTAAAATATATAGGTCTTTATTTTATATGGAATTGCATTTTAAATATGTATTAATTTCATTTCAGCTAAAATTGAAATTCAGAACTCAATTATTAAATATTAACCTTACAAGTTAATTTATATCCAATATTCTATAGATATGTGTATATATATATATATACAATTTATCAATTGATGTATAGCACATTCATCATAAATAAACAATTATTATATTTATTTGTTTTATAAATATATATATATATATATATATTTGATATTGAAAATTATTAGCTAGAAGAGCTTAAATTTTGTTAATTTAATGGAAATGTTGAAAATTTGACTTAAGATTGAATATTTTTTGCAATTTCGCATGCGTTGTTTTCGTTTAGAAAGTACTATATGCCGAGAGAAGTATTACTTAAGGATTTTATAAAGCGATCAGTCAAAAAATCAACATGTGTATTGGTAGCAAGGTAGAGAGCTAATTCATTGAGGGTAGATTTATAAACCCGATAAGATTCGCTCTGATAAAAGGGCAATCCGGCTCAAGGCAAGCAATCTCCAAGGACCATATGCATTCTCTAGATGAGTCAAAGCAAAGTGCACTCGTGTATTCAATGTGACGAAACCGCTATATTTCGATACTTAAAGTTGCGATGCGAATCGAGACAAGTCTTAAATTAGTTAATAAAATAATTGTCAAACCGGTATTTTGGATTTACATATTTATAGCGTGTTTTACCGCTCACATCAACTATGCATCTCGCATATTAGCCATTCAGTTTGATCTACAATGTATTATCTGAAGTTTAGCATATTCTATGGAAGCGATTGTTATATTTTTTTATTTTATGAGATTCATATGTTCACATGTATATACTTTAAATGCATAACTATACGTGAAATTCAAGAGTGCACGAAACGCGATACTTTAATTTATATTTAATCTTTCCAAGATGCAAATGTACTTCTAGACTTAATTTCAGTTTATAGAGATTTGAGCTTGAATGTGATAATTCAGCTGATTTTACACGCAATTAAAAGGCATTAAAACTCCAAATTATCATTAATGTCGAAACAATGCCACGAGCATGTGCATTAAAGTGATTCGCGCGCAAAATTCGGTCACAAACATTTTCAATTTCACAAAATTAGTATGCACGTAACTGAAGTCCAATCAAATGATTATAATCTAAGGGTGTGCGCACATATTGCAAAAAGCTAGGAATAGAATATTATTATGGAAATGGAAATGAAATTTTCATCGCGTGTGATCGCCAGCAACATAACCGGGGTGTAAATATATTCGGAATCCGGAAGTACATTGTGTCGAGTAGATGGTAGGTCGGAACGCAATGTAGCAATTGTGCTCCGAGAGATAAGAGGGAGCACATAGGTCTAGAGAAGAAAAAGTCTATTCATGGCAGTGTGACAGATTTCGACCACGCCTCGCCGATATGGTGTATAGGGTTTTCTTCACTCCCTCTCTCTTTTTCTCTCTGTTTTGGCTCGAACTCGCCCGGCGCACCCTCCGAATCGAGGGACTCGCCAATATCTAGAGAAGACTTTGATCTAACTGCGCCTCCAACTGCTTTCAGCCACGCTCGCTCGCCTACTAGTACACTCTCCTCTAATGGCTGAAGTTCACCTGGATTTGCCCGAACTTCCGTCGCCGATCATAAAAATATCAAAAATATACTTCAAGCATCCAGCCATATTGCTGATTTTCGTTATCAATTGTAATATTTGTTATTCGTTCCGGCATGTATGCTCAGCACTAACTATTAAAAGCCTACATTTAATGTTTAATACGTAGCAAAATATTTGCAATAAAATTGATTTGATTTTAATGTATCGGATCTTTTTCTTTCATTGTTTCATTGTTTCATGAAATGTGTAAATTCCAGTACGTACCAATGTCTATTAATAATTTATTTTTCGTTGATAATTTAAAAAAAAAAAAAACAATCAACTCAATCGTATAGGTCTTAGATAAATTTTTGTTGATCGCTGTTTAAGATATGCTGTGAATTTATATTTCGTGCACGATAATTAAGACGGTTTAGAGAATAATAAATTTGGCTATTTTTAAGTACATTACTTTCAAAGAATTATAGTTAAATTATGTTTAAAATAAACCAAAAATTTTAATGAAAAAATTCGATTATTCTTCTAATATTCCTATTATAATGGTAAGTGATTTTTCAACTATTATAATGGATTTTTGACAAAAGAGAGTGATGAAAGTAAGAATAAAATATATTATTCAATGATGAATGAACTATATTCTCCTATTAAGGAGAAACTTTGTTCATGGATTAATTGATAGTGAGTTTTAAAAGACTTACCGTCTTTAAAACACTTCTTTTAGTATTTAAATAGAATATCAAAAGTTCCGAGAACCGTATAATCATTTTATTATGCACTTAATAATGTTGTCATTTTTCAGCTCGTGGATTATAATATTTGTTTTATAAAATGGAATAATTTCAAATCTTTGTCTTTTCATAGTTGTTAAATATTAGAATTTCAGAATAATTTTGAAAAATAATATATTTTCAGTTATTGATTGCGATTTTGTATTCTAATCCAAATATATGTTAAAAATTGTTTTTCAATATTCAGTTACTTTTATTGTACAATAAAATATTATTATTAATTGTTATTAAATAAATAACAAAATTTTGTTTCCAATATAAATCACAATCGTAATGTACAATATTTGTAATAAATATTTATAATCATTTTTTCAATCAATCATTCATGCTGATATTTTTAAAGAGAAAATTTGATTAATAATGATTATAATTAATAATTTTTTACATGCGTGATTGTGTATATTCTGTAACAATCGGATTCAAAAAAATATATTATAAAAGCATATAATGTATAAATAAAATAATAGAAAATTGCATTAATCGATAAGTGAAGCAAATTAATTGTACAAAATTGAAATAAATACTATTCATAAAATTTCAAAATTGAAAAGTATGAGGAAAATTCAATTAAATATTAACTTATATAATAAATAACCTAAATATAAAAAAAAATAATTAAATATCATTGCGTTTACATTATATATAGTTCATTAAATTTATCCATGTTTATATAAAGATTTGCGTATATGACATTCGAAAATATTATTTCTAAAGCTATATTACAAATATATGTCATATTTTTCAAATTTTTTTTTAAATTCCTTTTCTGTGTACTATCAATACCATTCGTATTTTCGATGAGTTGAAGCAAATATTTTATTCTATTTATAAAGCCATTTATTGATGTATCATCAATGAGTATTGTCACGTAGAAACATTATCAACTTATCGTTTTAACAAGTTCTATTCCCTTTTAAAAGTTAATGATAGTACATAGTAGGCATAATTGACAGTTAACAAATTTCAATGAAGACATTTAAAGATTACCATATGTATACAAATGTTTAGAGAAAAAAATATTTACAGTATTTTAAAAATGAAAGTATCTTAATAGTTTATTTGAAATTTTGGTTATTAGTTTTGCAATTAAATGCGTAGAATTTTATATTAAATTTAAGGAAGACAATTTCAAAATTTAAAGAAGAATTCAAATAAATTGTAAAGTACATTATTAAATTTTAGTCTGCTTTTCCACATTTGTCTGAATAAATATCATGATAAATTTATTCCTAAAATGGAGTAAAAAAATCATTAAAACTTAAAATAAAGTGGATTGAAATGAACAAAGTTTTATAACATTTAAGATAACTAAGACCAGAAAATAAGAAATAGTTGTTATTAAATATTTTTTTAAAGAAACTATAGAAATGGAAGTAAGTTTTTGAAATTGATTTATTATTAGTTTCATAAAAAGTTAATAATATGATTATACGAATTTCAGATAATTTTGTACCATTAAATTGTACATCAATATTTTTTCACGTCGTTGCTTGACAATATATATATAATAAATATTTAGACTATTAGATAATAAATATAATTTTATTTCATTTATTCAGTTTTGATGCTTTAATAATATTTAGAATATTATAATGACCTGTATATAAGAGGACCCGTATAGACAGATATATATATATATAGATATAAATATATTAAAAAAAAATAACATTTTCATAAATGTACCAATTTCATTTGTTTATTCATTTTATTATAAAAAAAATGTTTAAAAATTTATGATTAATTTATTATATGTACCGACATTCAGGATAATTTTGAAAGAGAAATTTTTGATAGACTTACATAAAATAAATGATGTCAGTCAGTTAAATGAGTTTGTGAATGAATTTAAAAGAATTTTCTAACTGGATGCTTACGCACAGATTATTTATGAACTTATAATTCATTTTAATTGCTCTGTCAATGTACGTTTTTACTTACGAAATATTCTAAATATTAAGTTTTATACTTTTCTGAATAATTCAAATAAATTGTATACATAAGCAATAATAGATATCTAAATCTTTACAAATCTAATAAATTAAATTTAAATTCATAATTAATGAGGTAAAAAGCTATTACACTTACATCAATCAGAGATTGTAATAAAGGTTTTTAATTTGAAGATTCAATTTACAGTACAATGTGAATCGGTATTATTAGCTTTATTATGATTATAATCAAACATATTATCAAGTGAATGAAAATATTTTTCCAAAGCTTTAGTCAATTTTCATGTTTTATTTTTCTACGGCTAAGAGAAACGTTGAAAGGATGGATGTCAAGGGAAGTAATGGGGGAAAATACCTCTTCTATATATATATATATATATATTGTTCTAATAATAAATGAAAACAAAATTGATAGTTAGCTAAGTGAGATCTAATCCATTTCTCATGCAAATTGAAGTTAATTAACTTATTATAATCGGTAAGTAATGTAATACCTTTATATGGCTACATCTTCAACTCGTACACAAGCTCTATTCATTTGATTATTTTAATACATTTATTATTTTAATTTTTATTTTTCCTCGTATACTTCTTTCGACTTAAAAAAAAAATCGAAGCTACGTCACAACGTTCATCTTAACTTTAATATTAAGTCGTCGTATAAGCCAAGGCTTTTTGGTCTTTCGTTTTTTTGCCTCATCTCGAAGCGCTTTTCTTTATTTTTGTTTTTTCTCGATCCTTTAGCTCTAGGCTCTTCTTCGTTCTCTCTCTCTCTCTCTCTCTCTCTCTCTCTTCGTAGCATGACTTTGCCTCATCTTTCTTCGTCACTTTTCCTATGAACTCGAGGGTGACTCCTTCTCTCTCAAGTATAAACTTGTTCACCACTGTCTGCCTCTATCTACTACTTTTTGAATTTTTTTTTCATCAGTGCCTCATCATCCTCCAGCTTTCCTCTCGCGATCTCGCTTCTATCTTGCTCCGTTGCATTCTGGTTCGAAACGTTTCGTGCGTTTGTGTGGAACTAGAGAGAGAGAGAGAAGCGAAGCCTTCGCGATGGCATGGGCGGAAGCGTCACGTACTACTCTGAAACAAAAACGTAGCGACGTCAAATGCGATTACGAGAGCTGCGAGAGCTTCAGAACGCGGATGCTGTGCTAAGTTATATGGGGGACAGGAGCTGGGGAAAAGGGGATGAAAGCGAACCTGGAGAGGGGGTTCGAAGAGGCAGGTGGATATGTCGGGTTTCGGAGTTAGAGGGTTCGAGCAAGGGGATTCCATACGAGCCTAGAACAAGCGGACGCATGTGACGAAGACGAAAAGAGTACGAAAGAGAGAACGAGCAGGGACACACACCAGCGGTAATGTGTGCTTCAATCTACACATCTACCAATACTTCTGCTCCTTACGCTTCCTCTACCTCATCTCTCCATCTCATCTTCTCACTACCTCTCTACCATGTCCTATTGCTTTTCCCTTATTTGCTATATTTAAACTGAAAGTGTTCAAAACAGTCAATCACTTCTTAACAAGCGTACACATTTTATGGTATAGTATATTTAGCTAAATATTATTAGAGCCACTTTCTATTGATGGCCATTGTAATTTCCATTTCAATTTGAGCTGAGGTATGTGAGTTTAAGAAAACCATAGAGACTGATTTTTGCTTAATACTAATCTTTCTTTCTCATAATAAAGCGAACGTTGAAGTTGCTCTTAGTATCCACATTCGTTATTACTTTATTGTTATCTACATTATCATTATATGCAATTTCTTCAGTCCTTATTCATAAGATTTCAGATACATGGAGATCACTACTTTTAAGGCTAAGAGAAATTTAGAAAATAATTATTCTATTACATCTGACTTCAAATTTTCGTAAAGTAGTTGTGATTATAAAATTATCAGGTTATCTACAATACCACGGTGTCACTAAGAAACGAACATTTTACAGATTTATTAGCATTCAACATTCACTGATTAATCTTTATAAAATGCAATTGAAAGTGCATTGAATTCAAACCATTTAATTTTCAATTAAAATATCTATATTAATAATTATTAGAATATAGCTGTTTTAAAGTTTTTTATATACAAAAATATCAGATTATTATGATAAGATTAATTTCTTACAATTCATTAGCTATAAACTTCTATTGTGGAGCAAATGAATGATCGTACATCATATGAGTGTGTGAATGTGCAATTGTGCCCACGCAATAAGGTAATATATATTTTATTATATTTAAAAATGAAAAATTTATATTATTTTTTCAATCAGTATTCTACAAAAATAGTTATATATGAACAATTTCAAAAGAATATACTATGATTTATATTATTATAACAACAATCAAATATCTATAAATAAAATATAAAGATACACAATATCTACTTAAATTAATTTCACTATAAATTTAAATTCATCGATTACAGCATTATATCAATATTTCATAAAATGTGTAATAAATCCGTGAAATGTAAACAAGTTTGGATAACTACTTTTATGCATTATTTTTATAGATCGTTAATTTAAATAAAATTAGTAGATTGTATTAATGATCGAATAATGTAATTAGTTTTTAGATTATATCACAATGTTTATTTTCAATTCGAGTTTTACTATACTAAACAGGTGGTTCAAAAAAATCATTTTTTTCAAATAAGATTAAATTTATGATTTTTTAAAATACTCTTTAAACAATGTGATACACCGATAAGGTATAAAATTTTCACTATTTTATACTCTATTTACGTGATAATAAATTAGATATTATAATTATAAAATTCATACAGATACAGCGATATATTTTTGTAATATACAAAATATAAGAATTCACCAAAATCTTATTGATAGAGATTTCAAAATCAAAGTATACCGTTCCCTTTCTTTTAAAGATCAGTTTAATTAACACTTTTTATAGCTTGCTTCCAAATTTTTATTTAAACATCAAATTTACTAGTTCCAGTAGATATATTTCTACTACAAAATATGTGTTAATACCTGATTCTCTTGTAAATGCAATGATTTTTATTGTTGGAATACTTATTTATGTATAGTATTCATAGCTTTATGTTATTAATTATGTTATTATTTATGTTATTAATTATGATTTGATCTTTTCAAAGTACTGAATTTTTATAAAATATGAGTTTATTATCTTTATAATCTAGTAAATAGTAACATCATTTCAAAATATCAAGCAATTGATTTTAGTTAGCTTAAAGGGAACTCGTATTATATATATATATCAATAGCAAATAAAAGAATCTTATACTTTGAATTATATATAAGCACTTCTGGACATATTTTTATATTGATAAAAACTTAAAACGTTATTCTTTATAAATTAGTTATGAAAACTAATTTATATTATTTCACTATTTTTTATAATCTACCAAGTATTATTTTGAAGTCATATTTTCGTATTCCAAAATCTACTTCTAAATTTCTCTTTCTCTCTCTTCCCTAAATTTAATTTAAAAAGGAGACATTGAGTTAAAATGAAAATTGTATATTTTCTTGACTTTGGAGGAAAATCATATATATATATATATATATATATATATATATAAGTTACAAAAATGGTTTAGCAGTTGTCATTCGACCCGATATCATTATACTTAGATTTTATAGAATTTTTAATTGAATTATATTATAAAAAAAAATTAAGAAATTGTATCAGTATGATTTATATAATGGAATTTGTTACCAAGTTAGTAATTTTATTCAACACAAACAAGATGACTTCTATCATTCTATCATTATTGTTAATGGCGAATATTTAAAAGCTTTTTAATTTACATGTTTTATATAATTATATAATTAGAATTTATATTCCTATTACCAAAACATATTTAGGAATCATACAATACTTTATGAGAATGGTAAATCGAAATTAATCTTAATTATTAATCTCAGTAATCTTTTTATAGAAATAATCATAAAAATAAATAAAAATATAAAAATAAACAACGTTTTTCGGAAATAATATTGCTTTGTAGATTTATTCATTCACTGTTCAATATATATCTCGACGAGAATGTCAATTATCTTTACACAGTAAGGCAATCACGTAAAGCATCGACATTATTAGTTTTTATTAAGTAAGCTACAGGAAGCTCTCAGAAAAATATCTCCCATATATGAAATTCTCAATTTCTGAATATTTATTGGAATAGGTCATCCAACTTTTCGTAGCTATGATAAGAGTCCGATTATTATCATTATCATTGTTGTTGTTGTTGTTGTTGTTGTTGTTGTTGTTATTGTTGTTGTTATTGGAAATTTCAGAATAATGAATTGGTAAAGATTAAATAGTGTCGGGAGTCCATCAAGATGAAAGAAATGAATGGGTGGGAAAGAAGAAATTAATAAATCTCCCGATAAACTTTCAAAGTACGCGGGAAAAAAAAAAACTAAATAAAACGAGGTAAAGAAATATCAGGCATGGATATGGAACAGAACGAGAAGGGGAACGAGAATGGGAACGGAAGCAGGCGGGGGGAGGGGGGATGGGAACGGAAACGGGAACGAGGCTGGGAATGGGAAATGGGAGGCGTGTAATTTGTCCGTGTAAAACAAGAGTGAAAATTCGCCTCGGCAAGAGGATGATCCACAGCATGCGAGTCTCGAGTGCGGGTGGTAGGCGGTCCCAAACTTTTGAACGCAGATGGCACTCTTGTTCGTTCGGCTGCCATCTCGCTCGCTAGCTTGATCGCTCTCTCGGCCGGTTACCATGACGACCTGCAGTATAGCCTAAAGCTATGCTTTTATTGATTCCAAGCCGCAAACAATGTACAGGACTGGATGTTTCGCGCTATTCTATCCCAACATCCGCGAAAGCACGCTCGGAATATTAGCGCGCGCCGCTCTGATCCTTCAAATGCCTCAACAGCTCAACATTCGCCACGTGCACCTTATTTACCCGCTGTGCTCTGCCACTTTGCTCCCGTACCATTCACCTCTAAACGTAAACTGAAATTCTTTATGCCCATGTTTATTTTTACATGAGCCGCATTTTTATTATTTGTCGCCAGGCACGTAGCGAGCTCTAACGCCTTAATTAGGATTTATCATAAATTTCCATTCTCGACATATTTTCTGAGCAGAGTAATGTAGCGGGATTGAGCTTCGTCTGTGCGTACTTGGTGCAATGTTGCTTTCATTTTTCACTTTAAGCAACTAACTCTCATTTCAAGAAGCAATTGGTTCCAATTACATATTTTGTATGAGATGAAGTCGTACAATAATAGAGCATCGACAATTCCCTTGTGATTGTCCCTTATGATTTCGTTTTGATGGTACAATTTGTTTATTAATTGTCTCAAGCACAATATGTTATTTAAAGAAAGAAATTTTTAAATAAATCCTGGATTTGTTTAAGCGACTTGCATCACAAATACCTTTCCTTTCACATTTTGAAAAAGAAAAAAAATATATATATATATATATATATATATATATATATGTATATGTATTGTAAGACTTGTAAGATAATACATGCACACATAAGGAAATAATTTCTTAATTAAACAACAAATTAGATTATTCAAATTTATTTCTAATTCATACACAATGGACTAATTGATTCTAAAGCTTTGATTTTGTTAAGTTACGTCGTTCATTTTCACTCAGTCATATAAAGCATTTACAAAAATATTTATTTTTTCGCTGAGTATAAAAAATTTGTTCGGATAATATAACTTTTATATTATGGTATTAAAGTTTATAATACAACCAGTGTAATCTAATTTATTATTATTTTCATCTATCAATTTATGTAATATTTGATACGTGAACTTTCCTTATATGCACAATGATTATTATTTTAATGAAGAATTCAGGGAAAAGCATTATATTCTCTAAAAGGCTTACAAATACAGAGTAGTCGACAGGTTTAAATAGACAAATAAAATGATAAAATTATGAGCATTTGGAGCGAGCACAAAAGTCTTACTCCGAGATCCTATAATCGAAGCGTTTCGCATATTTTTCGCGATAAGAAACACGATGGCACGAGAACACGGATAAATAGAGACAGGTAGATCAGGCGCAGAACAGTGACGCATGAAAAGCGCCTAAAGGGATGCGCCAAGCGTGATCGATGTTCCATCCGATCGGACGGGACGGTCGACCGAATAATATATATTTATAGCTTCCGGATGCTCGTGTAGGAAGCGCAGAGCGCGTGCGGTTCGGTCCGATGACCGCGCAAAACCAATAACCTGCCTCTTGATGCCCCCCCTCCTCTCTCTCTCTCTCTTTCTTTGGAGTTGCTATGCAATTCCACAAATCGCTGATACGCGACCGTTCGCCGGTTGATGATCATCAAAAATGTACGAGTAAGCTTCTACTTGCGTTTCGTCCAATCCAAGCATTTCTTTCGCACTTCGGCCTGCACTAGCCTGTGTACATCAGCTGAAATTTCAACGAGCTATTCAATTTTACCTTTTTATTCTCTTTGTGGAGGAAAAAGCAGACTATTTCATAAGCGATAAAAAACAGGGACGTTGAAAGGACTTTGATGTATGCTAACGAGGAAATAATTCAGTGATTAATCCTTAGGGATGTATGCTTATTTAGATATATATATATATATATCAATTCAGAAAATAAGCAATATGAATATATATTATTTAATTAACGTGGTATATTCATGATGAGCATTGGCATCTTAGAATGAAGAAATTTCACGATTTAAGTGCATTAGTGAATTGCTAAAGGTATTTATTGCTACTACTTCAATACTATTAACTACTAACGAATTATACTAATTTCGGTCGGCTTATTGTATGAATGTTAATTAATAGGTAATAAACTATCTCCAGAAACATAAGTATATTAAGATAAATTGCATACTAATTGTTATACTTTTCTACCACTAATTTTACTTTTGATACATTTTATTTAAAATACTTTCATAACCAATATGATAAATATGAGAAGATTCGTGTTAATTTACGGTAAACTTCTACAAAATTATATAAACTGAAAATTAAATTTATTTAGTATGCAAATAAATAATATGACTTCTTAATCATATTTTATAAAACATTAAAAAAGTAATAAGTAATTTGTTCAAATACCATGATCAGTATCAAAAATTTCAATAATATTTGAATAAAATAGAAAAATACGCTATAGTTTAATTATCAGAATTATAATTATTCTACTGTAAGATAGTATGCATGTTGTGATTTTTTTTTTTTTTTGTAATAAATATAATGTATTGTAATTATATTTAGTATAATTGTAATTAATAATACATTTTATCGTAATTTATTAATATTAGTAAGACTAATTTTAGTCCTATTGTATACTAAATTGAAAAAAAGAGCAGTATCGAACGGTTTATACTTTATTAAAATTTAAATATGTAAAGGGCAGAAATTGTTCACGAATTAGGTGATTATTTCATATCATTGATATCCTTGATATTTGTTTTAATATCAGTAGGAAAGTTTTTTCGCGAATAATATGAAAAATACAATTGTACTTAATGGTAATCTTATTATAAAATAAAATCTTATTATAATCTTACTACAAAAGAAGACAAATAAATACGTTATTGAAATGTAAATGACAACTATCTTATTATTATAAGAAAATATTTATATGTTTGTATACCCGACCATATACAGTAATCATATCAATTAAATGTTGTGTAAAAATTTTTTTATGTTTTTACAATATTTATATTACCATTAAATTTATTGATTTCTTAATTAAAAAGCTTATTAGCGATGAATTAGTAATTGTTCAGCCGTGATATCTTCCATTGAAGATTGACAGAGTTTTCTAGAAAAACGCAAACAAACAGAAAACAATATTTACGTTTCACCGTAATTAGTACGCTTGAATTTCTATCGAAAGCGCTTTACAATATTTTTGTCTTGAAATTTATTAAATTGCATAAATAATTACAGCAATGTGTAATTAATTTTTTACGCGTTAAATTTAAATCGAATTATCTGTATTAGTATTAAAATGGATAAGCCTTATATAAACATTAAGTTTATCCGGTTGAAAGTTAT
Organism: Ceratosolen corneri; assembly: GCA_030522565.1. NCBI lineage: Eukaryota > Metazoa > Arthropoda > Insecta > Hymenoptera > Agaonidae > Ceratosolen > Ceratosolen corneri. The sequence goes on along the minus strand of JAPYYT010000038.1, from coordinate 87,518 downwards.
TATGTATAATTATATAAGAGCACTTAAGACATAAATGCTTAATAGGCTTCTTTTGATCATTTGGCAAATTATAATTTCCACAAAATGAGTGAGCAAGGGTCGGCAGTAAGAAAAAGCAGAAATAATAGCTTAGGTCCAGAGGAAAGGAGAGAAGGTTCGCATGAAAGAGTAAAAGAGTTATGAGCTGGCCAAGTCGTAATGCCTTTAAAAGGGTTGGCAAATACAGAGGACGACTGGAAAAACCGCTGGATTTCTGATTTCTTTGCCCGTTTGTTGATCCTTCGGTCCTCCCCGTCATCCGCGCCGGCCGCAACGAGCTCCAAGGAAAGGGGTCGGCCAGTGCGTCACATAGCTCGTCGGGCAGGAGCGAGAGTTGCGAGGTCAGCTTTTAGGTTAACGCGGTTAAGAAAATATTTTAAAAATAATTTTGCACTTAGCATCTTTGCCTTCGAGTCCCTGCAAAAAATGTACGTACCCATTAGGGAGCTTTTTGCATTCTTGGTGTGGTTGTGTGTACATGGCCGGGGTGAATTGCTTAAATAGGATATGAAAAAAACTTACGAGTAGCATGGCATAGAGTGCGGAAGAATATTTTAAATGATAAAATGAGCGAGGCTTGATGAAAGAATTTATTTAGGGTTCAAACTATCGTACGGAACCGCAAGACTAGATAATATCCTTAAATGCTCAACGGCTCACCGTTTTGCGATGCAGAGATTGCGGTATGGTTTGTGGCAACAGGATGAACCCTCATTGCTGGATGACTTTAATCCTCATAATCTTCTCCTTACTTGTCCCTCATAAATCAAATGGTCTTAACATTTGTTTTAATGTTGATTATAAAGTTCTGTTTTTTTCTTCTTCCTTTTTTATTATTGAATTATTTCATTGATAAAACATGTAAAGTAAGGGAAAACAGATTCGGTAGGTTTCTTAATTATTGAAAAGTAGTATATGTTTGAATAAATAATTGACAAAAAAATTATATGCTGATAAATAATATTTTCAATCGATAATCTAATACTAAGGTAAAAGTAAATAATTTCTTTCGTATTAGTATTGATTTCCTCTTTCTTTATTTTTTCAATTTAACGTAAATGAATGTTATTTTGAAAGAGTTCAAATAAATTGTACCTATCAGGAAGTCAAAATTGCCTAGTAAAATGTAAAATATCCAATTCAGTCAAGTACAATTTTGAATTAGAGCAAATGGAAGTAATTTATATAGGTGCGAAACTAAACGGAAAAAAAAGATAAAGTATTTATTGTAAATATTTTACAATTTTAAAGCGTATAAGATAATAATATATAACGATAATTTTTTAAAATGAAAATTTAAAGCATTCACTGAATCTATACATTATAAACTTTTACATTTTTATACGTAGCGTATTTTTATTTTTAAAAATTAATAAATTTATAAACAATTTATAATGTCAGAGAAAAATTTGGTCAATTATTTGAAGTTTTTAATAATTATTTTGAATTATCATAATTAGAGCGTTTATGAATTTCAGAGTCAATTTAGTTATATGAATTATATTTATCCTAATATGAATTCTCTAATAAGTGTATTAAAGGAATATATAAATATGAAAATGACTTCACCTTTTATGATAGCGTACAACATAATTAAACAAAAAATATTTTCTAATATTGGTTAACATTTCGAATAGAATCCATTATCGTAATGACATTAATTTCATAATTTATAATTATTGATATATGAAATTATAAATTGCAATTATTAAAACGTATTTTTCTAATGTACATGAATTAGTATTTTATACTTTTCTGTAATAAAAACATAATTAAAAATTTGCTAGAAGTATGAATAGTGGAATAAAATACTATTCATATTTTTGAAATATTTGACTTTTATTAATCTTTAATACTTATTTATATCAAATTTTGATCCTTTAATTAATTTTATAAAAATTAAAATTTAATATTTAAAAATTAAGATTTTATTTTATTATTATTTTTCAGATATATTATTTTTCATATGTTTGTTTTTAATAAAAAAAATTATGTAAAAAATAAATATGCCTTTGTATATAATAAAAAAATTCAATAAATGCTCACATAAAATAAAAATAAATACTTTATTTTAAATCTTTCATAAAAAATAAAAGTAATATTTTTTAATAATTATGGTTAATACATAATTTATTGGTTATCAAAATTTCTTAGTGCATAAAATAATTTCTGATATATATTCGATTGAAAATTGTATGAAACTTTACGATATTTAAAAACAGAAAATTGTGAACGAAATTATGATGTTCCAAATTTAAAATATTTTCTGATTTTAAACTACTCATTAAAATAAAAATTCTGATGAGAATCTTATGAATTACACTCTATGAAGATTTTATGAAAGCTGACTAAACAATATATCAAAATATATTTTTTTATTGTAGTATGTAAATTCTATTCAATTAAGCAGAATATTATGTAATAAAGAAATCTAAACAAAATTTTTTTTTAATTTAGCTCCTACTCATAAATTGTTATATATATATATATATATATATATATATATATATATCAATACATTATTATTTATTGTAAAATATTTCAGTACATATCTATTAGTTTATTAGTATATGTGAGTATATATGCGAGTACGTGGAAGGTTTCGTTAAAGCATTTAGATATTCAAGTGTAAATGTAATAATATCACTTCTCATTTGCCCCTGACAAATTGTGTTCAACAATTTTTATAAAAAGTAATAATTTATTAAATAAACAATCATTTTTCAACAAGTCTTGTAATTTTGCTTACCCCTGTAAATTAGCTTAACAAACATAATTTATACTTGGATATTATACCTGGAGAAAACTAGTATTTTAAGTTATTTCTTCATCCAATGTCGAACTTAATTATTTCATATATTTAATAATATACATTTGATCAATGTATATATATAGTTAGTTTGCTTATATGAATAAGTATTTTGTAAGAGATAAACATCTTTTTATAAAATTTGGATGATTTGATTTTCAAAATATGAAGTGAAAATAAAATAAACATATTATAGTTATACTTTATTAATAATGAAAATAGGACTCTTAGTAATTAATATGAGAAAATCATAAATGTAGACAAATTATTAAATATTTTATTTTTATTTAGATATTAAAATATAATTTAATTAATTATATGAATGCTGCTTTAATAATATGTTGAAAAATTTTATTGTGTGATCGTTTTCAAAAAGTTTAAATTTAACTGTACATTAAATAGTTACTTTTTAAACAAAAATTGCTGAAATCACATATACATTCGGCTATACATTTTTTAATTTAATTAGAAATAATGTTTTTAAATAAAAACAATTCATTCGTAAAATTTTTATTTATAATTCAATATTTGAAGCTCAGATGATGAGATAATGACATACTGGAAGTATATAAAATCCAAAAGTCATATCATTAATTTAATGTTCAATTGCTTATTTGATGCAAAATCTGTGATAAAATATCTCATAGAGCTTATTTATATTTACTTTCATATGATTTAATTTAATTGTTCATTAAATAAAATATTAAATTGAATATTTAATTAAATTTTAATGAAACTGCAAAAATTATTAACGTAAATTAAGATATCGTGCCGTTATTAGTAAACTAGTAGTAAAATTATTAAAAATTAACACTATGTTCATAATTAAGTTATCAAAAGCTCACTACTACTGAGTTTAAAATTTAATATCAATATATAATTATAATCGTACTTTTACTATATATTTAATTAATTATAATAAATTCTATTTATTTCATATATTATATAAAATTATATAGTCAATACTTTGAAATAGTTCAATGTGTTAACAGTTTATAATTAATTTCTTGACCTTGTACATTAAGTTAATAATAATAATTTGTTAAAAAAAAAAATTATATTTAAATATCAAAAAAAAAAGCATTACTTCATGATAAATGCTATTTTAATTAAAATAAAAAATATTTTTAAATAAAACTTCATTGTATTTATGAAATAGACTACAAAATAAATAACAGAAATAATATTTTCTACACATTTTATATATTATACTTTTCATACTTCAGATAGAGAAATAATAAACATAAAATTAGCTGTAATAATTAACATTTTATTTGCAACTTTTTAATTCTATAAAATTAGTTTGTTTATATTTTATAGATAAACTCATTAATTAGTATTTTTATTTTATGTCCATTTAAGACAATTCTAAATTAATTACGAGAATTTATGTGTAAACTTAAGAGAAAAAACTCAACAAAAAATAATAAAATTCTTGGAATCTTCCATTTGAATAATACACAAAATATTTATTTTGATCGCCATCTTTATACCCTCTAGCATCTCAATTAGTGCCTTAAACTATTTCATTTTTAAAAATTTACTATTTTTTAACATTTTAAAAAATATATACTTTGTAAATTTTATTTATATATTATTTAATTTTAATATTAATGGTCTATTTTTAAAATAAGACATTTAATATTTTAATATTTCATTTAATTATCATATTTATTATTTCTATTGAAATCAAACAAAAAACATTCTTTTAAATTGATAATCATTACTCAACCTACAACTTCCAATTACATTATGTTTTTGACTAATTTAAAAAAAAAAAAAAACAAATAAATAAATATATAGTATTTGTTATTAAATAGGTAATAAGATAATATTATAATTGAATAGGTCTTTTTTGATATGCAATAAATATAATTACATGTAGTATACTTTCATTTAATTTTTTATTTAACATTATATTTAAATAAAAAATAAACTTTTACCTAGATGTGAAATAAGCTGATTTAAAAATTAAAATAACGAATCTTTTATGGTCTTATCAATTGTTGTATAAAATATATGAAAGAAAAATAAATTGAAAGGAACATAATTTTATTTCAAAATATCTAGTTTTTGAATTATCATGCAAGTGAGGCATGCATTAATGAAATTATAGTAAGCATTAATAAAATAACTTAATATTTCTATAGATACGTGCAGTTTATTTTATAAACTGAAATAAACGTGGATTGTATTTCAATGTTAAATTGCCTAAAATCGATATTGAAATCCCATTTATATTTGCACTAAGAATGCTTTATGAACGTCTTATTAGTGTCGTATTAGTGCTTATAATAACGTATTAGTGCTACGAATAATTCATTTAAAAATATAAAAAAAAAAAAATGTTTTTTAATTAGAAAAATAAGACCACTAGGTTGTTAAAGTATTGCAACTAAAAAAGCAAACGAAAGGCGCGAATGTGTTTTCATCTTTGAGCGCAACTCCCTTAACACGCAAGCTCGCTTCCCGGAATAGACGTCGATACATGAGATACATCATATCAACGATCTTTGTCCAACTACTGAGGTGATGCATTGGATTATAAACGGAAACATTTCTTTCAAAGTTCTTAAACCATAATATACAACTTTATTCGCTTCCAAACGAGTAAGTGTAAAGAATTTCATTAATGTCACTAGTAGTCAACGTTATTATGATTAAAAATTAAGATAGAATCATTCAATATTATACTTAGTAGTGTGTATGATAAGCAACGCTATTCATAAATAATGAACAGTCCCTTTCATTTATTATTCTCAAAGGTTAACCTCACCAGGTATGTTCCATTAAGAATAAAAACACTCAGTGATCGTTACATGCTAAATCAAATATTTGCACTACCATTAAACAACTAAATATTGCTAATTTTTGAAATTTATATTCTCTAACAATGGGATAAAATAAAAGATTCGTAGTATCTGTGATTCATACAGCATTTACGAACGTTGACAGGCAGCACCAGCTTGCTGATCAAAACATCTCCCCCCCCTCCATAATCTAACAGTAGGAGTGCGCAGCTTTAACTAAGTACATTCGTTTCTACACATCTTTTTGACATTTATTATACTACCATAAATAGCAGTTGTCAATAGTAGAATAGAATAAAAGAATGCAATTTAAAAAACTACACGGAAATAATTAAAATCAATTAAATTTTTCGAACTTATAGAAAATAATGGATCTGAATATATTCTAAATTATGACCTAAATTATGGCAAACTTATTTTTTATGATACAATTATCATTGAGTTTCTAAACATTTAAATATATTTTTAAAATATCAAAACTTTTAGAAGGTATACGTTTTAATTATATGGGCGTGCAAATAAATAGATTTCCCATTCATATGTGTAAAATTCTGATATTTATTACAAGTGTTTAAATAGAAATTAAATAAATATTTTTGGTAACGAGTCTTTTTTTGTACTCATGTATGGTAGATTATATCAGTATTTCTGTATTAGAAATTACATATTGTACTCAATTTAATTAATAGGAGTAAATAATTTATTATTTCAAAGATTTATTTGTTTAGCTATTAACATAAGTTTTTTTTTTTTTTTTGTTTTATATAATGACGGATAAATAAGAATAAGTTTACATATATCCATATATTATATATTGAAATTCTTTATATAAGAATTTCCTTGAATTAATTCTAAACAATGTTTACAAATATTACAAAAATATACATGTAAAATAATGCAATATTCAATTGGTTACTAATATTTGTTGTTAATATAATTCAAATGTAAAAAGCTTTAAAATGTATTATTATGAATAATGAATTATCATAAATTCAGTTAAAAAGATATTGTTTTCAGATCTATTGTAAATTCGCTATTATTCACATTTTTATTTTTATAATACGAATTTATTAATCGAGATCGTAAATTATATTTTATTTATTTGTACCTAGATACGTTATGTATATATATATATATATATATATATATATATATAAGAATAATAATAACAATAATTAGTGGTGTTACATTTAATAAAAAATAGAAGAATATAAAAAAAAATAATAGCTGAAATATAAAAAATAATATTATTTATGCTGTTTTGTTGTTGCCAAAAAATTTAATTCAATTTTTATAAATAATTCATAAACATATTAATAATAACAATCGTTTGGCCATTGTCATTTAAGATTTGTTCCATTTAAGATTATTAAATTTATTCATTTAATAAGACGTTAATTGTTTATATGAATAATTTATTTACTGTTTATATATACATATTTATCAACGATAGCCGTCAAATTATATTTTAATATTATATAAGTTAAGAGTCGATCAGAATTTTAAGTTACTTTTATATACATGAATATACATATACATGATATGAACATACATGAATATACAAATACATGATATGAATATACATGAAGATACATGAATATACATATAGACTTTTGCATTATATTAATTAGTCATTGGTATAATAAATTAAATTTAAAAGATTTGGTTTAATATATTCGTGCTTATTATATTGTGAATATGATAATGAATATTATATAGTGATTTAATAACAAAAATTATATGAAACAGTGAAACACGATCATTTATATTTTTGTCTTTATATTTCGTACAATTAATTTATTTGATAAAGTATATTGAATTATTAAATGAAATTTTGATTATTTAACAATCAAAAATTTATTTAATACTTTTTGTTACTGAACAGTTACTTCCAAAGTTAAAACAAAACATAGTTAAAACTGAAAAATTAAAACATAACTGTACTGCACTGCTATAACATGCAAACAGCGCATTTCATGTATTTCCTTAAATATGCGTATTAACTAGGATCGCAACACCCATTGTTATATTCAAGACCATTTAATGACAATGAATTTTTACCTTTAATTACCTTTAAATATAAGAAAAATATTACACACCTATTTGTATAATTTATTAAGAACTATTGCTACTTCATTATTAATATACTAATAATACTCAATGCTGTTCGTATAATGTACTTTAAGACTTTAAGACTTCAAAACTAATCGATAAGATATTGTGCACATTAGTTTGCTCTGTAATTAAAATTTACATAAATAATTGTTTTTAATTATATCCGATTCAGACTCCTGATTTGGAGAAAACAAATTCTGAAAATAATATTACGACATACATGTATAATAACAATTTAATATCGAACACAAATCATTACAAATTAATCCGTAGATTAATTTGTAGCGTAACGCTGCCCATTATTTTTAATATCTCAGTTCACAAACTTAATGCAAAAGTACTTTGTATTCTACAAAAGAAAGCTGAGAAACACGCGGAGGAAATTCAGTTTAGAAGCGAAAGGTAAAGTTGCGATACATGCGTAAAGCCGTAAGAACGACACATAATAAAAATAATCAAAATAATCGGACAAGGAGGAACAGATTAAACTGCAGGATAGAGCGTAGAAAAGCATAGTAAAGCAGACTAAAGTGGAATAAAGCAGACTCGAGTGAAGTGCGATAGAGGGTGTAGTTTGACGTGTAAGACGACACAGGTACATATGGGCTGTCGCTGGAGGCTGAATGGGCCAAATGATATAAATTATTTATAGATTTCGACACCCGAGGAGGGTGAGTCCGCGCGGACGACGGCGCATCGAGAAAGGACTACAACCCCGGGGTGTGCGCGCGGCCACGGGGGTCCACTTGCAGTGCGAAACCCCTTAGGGCTTCCTCCGACATATGCATTCTCAATACTCAGGCGTCGACGAGATGACTGGCGCTCTCCCCCTCCTTACCCGCCCGCCACCCGCCCCCCCATGCGATTCGTCGCGCGCCCCTAAGCATGGAAAAATCACTCCAAGCACGGAGCTCCAGCTCTCTTGCTCTTTATCTTTATCGCTCTCGGATCCAAAATCAATAGACTCTCCTTGGCATTCGGATCAGGCTCCTGAAATCCCGTGTCTCTTGTTTATCATTGGATTGTCAAATTGATAATGATGTGCTCATGCTAACTCTCGCCGTCCAGCTTCTTGCAAAGAGGAGTTGTTAACAAGTATGGAAAAGTACGGTGAAATGTGGTGTAAACCATCTTTTTTGTTTTATTATTATTATTTCTTATGCGAAAATCGGAAGTCAATGGTAGAATGATGGAATTGTCAATAATAGGATTGTAAGTCACGATTTGCCCATGTACATCGCGTGTCAATATTCGAGTAATGGGATGAATTAAATTCTAAATTTTACTCGTTAACAATTATTGGCGATTTGAAAACACATTTAATTCGAAAGCTTATCAAATTTATTTCATAAAGTCAAGGTATAGCTTACAAATTTGAATATTAATTTATTTCATAGGGACGCAATAGGAGGAAATGCTTGATCTAATGTTACATTAGATTAAATTATTTTTAAATAAATTGGATTGAAAGCCATATCGTGATTTAGTGCAAGTCTCTGATTTTAGTGCTACGATTACGATACGACGATGGCTTGAATAAATCAGTACATATGGGAACGAGTGGTTTGCTTCTATTCCTACCAAAAATGGAAAGTTCCGCGCACAATTTTAAAACGAATAAAGCCGCGTATTTGCATTTTCACATTTTTCTTCCTCTACGTAAAAATAAAGCAAATAATAAAAAAAAAAAACTTTACTCTTTATGCTTCAATTTCAATTTAAATATTAAGTGTACCTCTGTTATTATAGGCGTATTGTAAATGCTCTACGTACAAATTGTTTTTAAGGAGAGATAAAAGAAAATAGAACGATAAGCTCGATAAAAGTATGTAATGGTTATAAACCAATGACCGATGTAGATCACGATATATATAGGTATGATTTAGTACAAGTGAAAAGAGCCGAAATAGAGAGTGCGTGCGTACGGACGTCTGAATATGTGCATATGCGAGAGAGAGAGAGAGAGAGAGAGAGAGAGAGAGAGAGAGAGAGAGGGCAACAGAAATTTTGAACACTCGTCTGATTGCAGTGGACCAATCTAAATCAATGGGCTTGTGGGTAATCGCATAATAATTACTGGGCCCCCCCTCATCGTCCATCTGTTCATGTAAAGCAAGTATCAGAGAAAGGGAGAAAGTAAGAATCTTGATTGTGTCTCGGAAAATTTCTGTCTGTCTGTCTCTCTCTTTCTCACTCTTTTTCTTTAATCAATGTACTTGGGACACAGCAGGTTCCATTGTCAATGTGCAATGCTCAAAATATTTCAATCGCAACGAGTCGTCTTTTTTCACTCTACTAGTTTTGTTTGCATGACTTGGCATAAAAATGTTTCAATATTGTTTATTTTTGGCATTTTTAGGGAAGATAATAATTTAAATCCATATTGTAATTGAAATAAATTATTAAACTGTTCGATAATTATTAAAAAAAAATATATATTCATTCATATAATATATTTAAAAATAATGTTTCTATATATATATACATATATCGTTTAGATTAAAATAACAATTTTTTACTATAGTTACGCATTAAAAATATTATATTATTTTTTTAAATCCTCATAAAAGCAAAATAAAAATTTATAATAAGCTTCTATTTTGTACAGTAATTAGTTATATGATTTAAATAATAATTATTACCTAAAGTGAATATAAATACTTTTATAATCAAACATAACTCCGAAATTTGATATATATATATATATATATATATATAGAAATACTTGAATAACAATCATAGAAAATTACTCCGTATTTCATTGTAGAAAAATTAAAAAATATAATTTATTTTCATTAAAAAAATTATGTCAATGTAGAATTAATAAAAAAGAATTCTCTTCGATTAATCAATACTTATATATTTTAGAGTGATTTTAAAAGATCAAAATTTTGTAAACTTAGGAGGTCGAATCCCCAGCATTGCTAAAATTTGATAAAATGACTATTCACAAAACAAGTAATATTTTTATTTACTTGCTAGATTAACCAGTTACTTTTAATTAATTTTGTGCTTGTTTTAAATTCTTTAATTAAATTATTAAATCATAGCTTATACGTGTTAATGAAAAGTATCAATAAGTCAAAAACTCGGAATGCAAATTGTATCCCCAAAAACCAAGATTAAAGTTATTAAATTATTTTTAAACGGAATCAAGTTACAACGATTAAAATAATCTTAATGCAATCTTGATATAATTGATACAATTTATTCTTTGATTTATTAAATTATTGTCAATGCGTATCATTACTCAAATAGTTGCGTGTACATCTGCACAGAAATTAAATTGCTGTTTGAGATCGAGCATTAGTCTTATTTAAAGACAATATGGAAACATTTGAATAACTATTGATTCATATATTATAAATATATTTAATTTTTAATTAGTTAGCCATATCATTATTTAAAAATACAAATATCTTTGTAGATTACAGATAAGGTAAGTAATTACAGCATATACGGATACAAGAAAAAATGTATTAAATATGTTGATTTAAATCATGAAAATTTTGAATAAACCGTAAGAATAACAACATGTAATTATTTTATTATATATATACATATTGATATAAATATATTGATATTTATTAATTTTATACATAAATATATTTACTTATTGCAAATCTTGAAATTAAAAGTTTTTGATATGTTATTGCATAAATAATTTATTTTAAATTCATATAAAATTTGATAGGAAATGTTAGTAGATAAAATTTTAAATAAACTAAATAAAAATAAATGTAATAATAATAATAATAATATCTTTTAAATATCTTCTCACAATAAATTGTATGAAGCTCTTGTAAATGATAGGAAAAGATTAATATTAATAAACAAGCTATTCCACTATATCTCACATCAGTATACAAAAGAACATTGTTTGACATAATTTCCTTATTATTATTTACATATTATAAGAGGATAATTAATATATTTTTATGATAAATATAATGGATAATAAATTTCTCAGTTTTACATAAATGCCAGAATATTATATAACATAAGCAATTTTATTAAATTTTAAGAATTTATTACGTGCATTAACTTTAAGACATAAGATCATTATTATTTGAATTTATTTTATTTTTCATGATATTTTAGGTAAGAATAAATATAAGATTGTTTCTATTGATTTTTTTTCACTGTAAATTGTTGAAAAGCGAACTGAAGAAATAATTTCAAACGCTACATCGAAGGACAAAATTGAGGAAAGTGAAGCGTCCGATTTGTGTTATCTTATTTGTATTCCTTTTAAACGTAGTTATACATTTTGATGAGTTTTATCTTATTTTTATTAAATATTTATTCTATAACCACTATATTATTAATAAAAAATATTAATAAATATACTTTGATTCTAGGTTAAAAATGATGCTCGTCCTATTGTTTATTTGCTTAACCTTAAATGTTGCATCGAGTTTTCGTGGACCTCATCATCCTAGAAGCAGTATTTCGCATCACCATTATACTCCTCAAAGCCAAATAAAGCTAACACAAGATGAAGAACTTCTTCATGATACTACGTAAGCATATTTAAATTTAAAGATAATTAAATTGTTATTTAATTACAATACCATACTATACAATACAATAAGGTGTAAAACCACTAGATTAAATATTTATCATTTTAAAGAGTAAAAAATATTCAAATATTTAAATATATAAAACATCCAATTTATTTTATTATTCCTTCTTAAAAATGTTGTTGAATCTGGAGATAACATTTAAAAGTTTTACACAACTAAAGTATACCGTTTGGTTCGTAAACGCTGATTTTGTGTTTGCATATTACTAGTCTATGCATAATAAAAACAAAAAATTGCTTAACTAATACAACTTTTCAGCTAGAAATTTTTTAAACTTATTCAAATGCATATTGAAAATGATTGGTAAAATGTTTTATGAAAATGGTTTTTATAAAATATAAAACATATAAAATATATATTTTATATAAAACATTATTTACGAAAATATTTGATTTTCTGAAAAAATTTATAAATTTATATTACTAAAATTTGGTAGTTATTTTAACATGAATATGATGTTTTTATTAACTCTATAATTATAAGAATTATATCATTATTATTTAAAAAGATTTTATAAAATAAGATTTCCATTTATAAATGTTCATGTAAAATATTAAGAATAAATTCTTATTTATATATCGATAGCATTATATGCTCATTCTATTCATTTGCTTTTAATTTTTATTAATGTTTTATTAGGTAATCTATTGAATATTTGCAATGACTAGTTAATTAGCTTAGTAATAATGTAGAAGCATAGAAAGGAAAAGTTGTAATGAATGATAGAATTATCGAAAATTGCATTTAACAATGTTTTTAAAAAGGCATGAAATCTTTTAAAAATTATATATTCAATTGACATATGTGATGGAAGTTAAAATTATATTATATTGAATTAAAGTGAACTAACTACTTTTTCACAAGTAGTTACATTATTGTATATAAGATTACAATAAACGATGATCAATCTTGGTAATAAAAATCCATCACTTTTGTAGTGTTTGAGATTCGGAAACTGTGGAACATTTTAAAAATTCTAAATAGAAAAGTAATGAAAATAGATGATAAAGTTAAGAAGAAGTCAACAATTGTTTTATTTAAGAGAACAAAAGAAATATATATTCAAAAATTCAAATATAATAAAATATTTAAGGTCAAAAATTGTAAATTTTTATGGTAACATTTCTAGTTAAAGAAATAGTATAAAAAAACTAGTCATTTATATTTAGGATTTAAAAAATAATTTATCTAAAGATTTAAATATATATATATATATATGCAATAGAAAAAACAATCTAGATTTTTATTTATTGGAATTATTAACATGGCAATTAAAGATTTTTATTGGATCAATAGGGCAAATTAAGATCGTATTGATTTATTTATATTCTAAATTAGAAAATTTTGAGATATTAGTAAATTTTAAGATAATAAAAATATATGAATAAATAGTAAATAATATAAGTAAAACTCATACATAGCAACGAAACTTGTACTTACATGTAATGAAACAAAAAATCAAAACTATTGACGATAAGTGGTTTATACATAGTGGTTTTTGTACAATATTTTGTACATATCATATATAAAATCTATTTCGTTTTATATAAAACTTGTCTAAAAGATTACACATTATTGATTCCGAGAATTAATATTTCTGCTCAATTAATAATAAAAGAAATAAAAGAAGTCTAAAATAATTTTTAAAAAATCAAGATATAAATGGTATAAATACAAAATATAAATAGTATAAATTTATAAATTATTTATAAATATTAGAAATTTAGAAATTATCACTTAAAAATTATTTTTTATGTTCATTAATGTCTTATACGTACATAATAAGTTTATTAAACGAGTGTATCTATATATTTTATATGATAAAAGATAATTAATCTTATTATGTATGTAGAACTTGTAACTTTTTTATAGTCAAAATAAAAATTGATTAACAAAAGAAAATTATGGAAATTCATAGTAACAGAATACGCGAATACATAAATACATGTATATTTTCTTGTATACAGTAGTGGTCTTATATATTTCGGGTATAAAGCAAACAGTTTATGTACCGCATTCGCCTCAGCAACGTGAAATAACATTGTACAACAATCAAATTATTGTAGAAACAGCGTGGTATATGGTTTTCTCGAAACTATATGATCAAAATCGATTAATTCAGTAGAGCTATGATTCAGTAGAGTAAATAATATATATTTCCTTAGAAAAATAAGCATTAAAAATTTATAATATTATAATAGTGTAGATAATTTTAAATCGTATTGTATATACTACTTATGTAATTTATTGTAAAATTTAAAAATTTCTAAATGTATATCTTTTATAATAATATATTTTATAATATTAAATAATAAATTATCCATTACACAAATATAAAGATTTAATATTTTATAATATGTGTATATATTATGCCAACGTTAATTAAAGATATACTTCCATTTTAATTTATATGTAGCAATATGATCATTACGTTGCAAATTGAATTGCTTTAATCCTTATCATTATTCGCTACTAAAATCAAATGTATCAATGTCGGATTATTGTCAACAAATATGAATTTATTTACAATTGTAAAAGGTATTAAAAATGTTAGAATATTTATAGAGGAAACAAGAATAATATAATGGATTAAAACTCTAGCATATTATCACATGTGTAAATATTGTTATTAATAAATATTTTATTAATAAACAAATAATTTTATTAATAAATATTATTGTTAATAAATATATTTATTAATAATTCAATTTTCTATATAGTTTAAAATTTATCTGTTATATAAAAAGTGAAGACTAAGTTATGTACTTAAGAAATTATTAGCTAAGCCTACATTAGATTTACGTATTTGAAAATTAAATTCGTATTTTATAATAGGAAGAAAAAATATTCATTTTACATTTTTTATTATATATATATATATATATATATATATATATATATAATATAGCTAAATTAAAATTTATTAATATGTTAATTAAAATAATAATGCTTCCAATAATACTATAGACAATATTATTGATTATTATTATTATTATAATAAATAATAGTAGTTGAATATTATCAATATTTTTTAGTCATTTAAAAGAAGATTTAGGACCACTGGCAGATCAAATAGATATGTCGAACATGTCAAAACAAGAACTTGAATTTCATTATTTCAGGTAACAATCTTTTTAGTTAGAATTTATTTAAATCAATTAATTAAAATATTTATATTATATCATTTTATATAATAGGCTTCATGATATTGATAATAATACCAAATTGGATGGTTTGGAAATTTTACATGCTATTCGACACACTCTTCATAACAACGATGAAGATGCTATTGATAATTATCTAGATGACGATGATTTGGATTGGATAGTAGGTAAGGTATTTGTAATAATATTTATTTCATTATACAACAATGTATAATATTTATTTCTTTTTCAGAACTCATTGACAAAGTACTTGATGAAGATGATTTGGATAATGATGGATACTTGGGATATATCGAATTCGTACAAAGCAGACAAAAGGAGCAACATGCCCAAAGTAGAAATATTTGGTAAAATGCAAAAATAAAAAATATAAATTATAATATGTCAAAAACACGTGAAGAATCATTGGCTTAATGCTTTTTTTACTTGCAATTTTTATTATAATAAATGTTTCAGTATAGTAATTTTTTAAATTTTATAAAAAAGACTAACAAATAAAATATTACATAATAAATTTAACATTACTATATAGTACAATATAAGTAAAAAAAATACAATTTTAATCTCTGCTGTTGATATATTTTAGGTTATTAAAATGAAATATTAAATGGAAAATTTTTTTTGATTCGCTTAAATACAAGTAAAAAAAATTAAATAAAAAATTTAATAAATTTTTTAAAAAGATATTCATATAGACGTTATGCTCATGTCGTATAAAATAATAAATTATAATTATTTCTTACAACAATATTCGTTTTACCATTAATTTTTTTATTAAGAAATTCAAATTGTATTTTGATGACAGATGTAAATATGTACCGAGTATATTATTTTTGAAAGAAGTACAAATATTAATGAAATGAAAATCTCTTATATGTTACTAATCAAATCGATATATTAAAAATTTGGTTAAAACGTAACGTCACTGTATGTTTATCATAACCAAATATTAATATTGAACAATAATAAAATATACGTTGTTGAATTATCATTAAAAATTTAATACGTAATTTCAATATTAAATTTTGCGCAATTAAATGTTGTTATAGCATTAAATGTTTTAATCATTAATATATTCTATTACTAAGTTTCCAAAGAAAAATATTATTTTTTATAAATGCTTAAATCTTATTTTTAATAATTAAGTTATCAAATTTTTCTTTGATACATTATTACACCGTACGATTATTTACAAAATGCTTTTTTTTTAATAACATTACAACAGTTAAGATTTTAATAGTTCTTTATAGGCAATTTTAATATTCTTTATATCGTCGATATAAGCCAGAATATCCATACTAACTATTAATTTCGTTATAGCATTAAGGAATTTATTACTTTTATAAACTATTTTTAACATATTTAAGCGTGTATGAATTATTTTTTAAATTATTTTTAACATATTTAAACGTGTATGAATTATTTTATAAACTATTTTTAGCATATTTAAGCATATATTAATTATTTTATAAACTATTTTCACTCATTGTTTATAAAATGAAAAGTTAAAATTCAGATACTAAACTATTTATAATATATTATTTAGATCTAGTTGCTGTATTAAAATAGCTAAAAACTTGGTATTTTATAAAACATTTTTAAAACTACAGATATTTATTTATTGAATACTTTATTCTATTAGAATTGATAACATTTAAAAATAAGTGATGAATTATGTTAATAACTTATTAAACAAAAATAAAAAATTAGAATTAAATTTATTATTTCATACAGGAATACTATATTAATCTATGGAGTTATAATTTATTTTATTGCGGTAATAGATCTTAAAAATACGATATTATATATGAGTTCAAAAAAATATAAGAATGTATTCTATTTTTGTTATTATTATACGTATTCAGTAGTTTAATTATTATATATAATAAATAATAATAATAATACAAATAATAAATATATACAAATTTTTACTATTGTTTAATCAATTAAATGATATTCATTATTAAACAAGTATTAATTTTTATTTTTGTATATCATTACAACATTCTTATATATTTACATGAATATATTTATAAAATTGGTATCAAATTAGATTTATATCAATTATTTAGAAAGAACTTTGATGCTTCAAAAATGTAAGTCAATAATTATTTCACTTAAAACAATTATTTTTAATTATTTTAATATTCCGCTTTGAAAATTTTAAACTCATTTAACTTTAATCTTTTGAAAATCTAAAATGCTTTCCAAGTTTGTTTTTACATTAATAATTTTGTCAATAATATTGTTAATTATTTACTTTAAATAATATTTATTGTCTTATAAATAAGCATCTTATCAATAAAAAGTAGATTTAAAATTATGAAAATTTTATAATTAATTAATCAAATTAATTTAAAACTGATGCAAACTATTTCTTTATTTAAAAATGTATCATTATTCATAAATTGTGAAACTTATGTACCTTCGATTTTATAAAATAATACATAATTTAATATAATTTATTACTACTGTCATATTTTTTTTATCCTTACTTAAAATTTTTACTTTTAGAAATAACTATAATAAACAAAATATAATATGCGTTCTTATTGATAATAAATATTTTTGTCGACGAATTCATTTCTAATGATATTTTATATAAAGTGAAAGAAAACCGTTACATTTACATATGAGTAATTACATGTTTTACCCTTGGATGGATATAGACATTCCAATAAAGTTCTGCATACGTGAAAGTGAATAATTATTAAACTAAATTTAAATTAAATTCTTTATCTGATGAACTAATTATAGATATTCAAGGGACTATGTTATGATAAATTATCGTAACTAATTTAAGCACATTTACTGTTTGAAATCTTTTTCTTTTTTTTTTAAATTAGAAAATAGCATATACCTTGATATGCATAAGGATTGAATTTCTAATTCCATCTAAAATCAATAATCTAATATAATTAAAAATTTTCTATAAATTTAAAAAGAAAATTTTTTTTCAATAACGAATGCCAATAAAGGAATTCATTGAATAACAAATTTTCTAAAACCAAATAGAATATGAAATAATTAAGACTACGTCTAAAAGCATTTTAGCCAATTTAAACAAAATATTATTTTCGAACTTTTGATTATATGAATGTTAGGAATAATTATTCTGTTAAAATAATAAACTCGCCTGCACGCACATATATTGTGGTCTAAATCTTTTTAAAAGATTTAGATAATAATAATCTTTTTTATTAAAATCTTTTAATAAAATTACACCGTATATTTAGATTCAGACTAAATTAAAACTAAATAATATTCAAACTAAATTTATAATTAATTGCAATTTCAAGAATAGTATTATTTTGAAAAACATTATTGGTAATTAAAGCTTTTTATAAAACGTATATCCTTTAAATTTAAACAAGCTTTATAATGAAACATTGTATTTATTTTATCTTGATAATAAAATATTTATTGATATACAAAATAAAATAATATTGTTATTTATATTTTTTAATTCAAAATTCGCATAATGCATTATAATTTGCTTTTTCGATTCTATAGTAATTTGTTCATTTTTTTTTTGTTAATTATAATTTTGTTTAAGAAATTTAATATCAAAAAAATTGAAATTATAAAATAAAAACATCTGTTTTTAGAAATAAATCGTAGATTATATGTCATTGATAAAATAAATTATCTCTTAAAAATATATATTCATACCACACGTAATTAAATATTCAAATAAACGTGATGCTTTTCCTTAGCAATTGTATCTTAAAAATTATGTAACGTATACTCGAATAACAATGTATTTTTATAAAGACAAGTAAAAAAAAGTCAATCACTGTCTGTTGTAAAGAGTTTTTATACTTTTTGCATATATTCAAATGCAAAGTAATACAGTCTTTTTTAATTTTTGTATATTTAAAACTAATCGTTTTTATACGATTGGATGTATATATGACAAGTTATTGAGCAATTTTCAGCAACAATCTTTTATAAACTTGGTCAGATATACGTTAAAATCATATTTTCTTGATTACTACTAAAATCATAAAATATTTAAAGTATTTCTAATCTTTTAGTAAACCGAAATATAATTTTTTGTCTAAATTCGAATTCTATTGAAATCTCTTATATAATTATTTTTATTTTTATTTTTTCTTCTAATATTAAATAGCTTAAAACTCTAAATCACAACGTTCCACTTATAATATTAAATAAAAGACTAAAATATTTCGAAAACATTTTGGAGAACTGAATACTATATCTATGAATTGCGTATATATACGATAGGCAACAGTAGTAATACATCAAATTATAATCGTTAGAAAAAAAAATTCTGTAACTGATTGCACTAATGAAATAATTAAAAAGAAATTAATTCGATTAATTCTAATGCAGAATAATCAAATTTTTAACATTAATGAAAAATATTAGCATTATTGTTTTACGATATAATTATTGTTACTTTTATTGTCGCATATATAAAATATACGGAGTTATTTAAAGGTAATATAATTTTAATATAATTAATAATAAAAAATATTCAAGTCGATATATATTGTCACATTATTTGTGCCAAATAGTAACTAATTTATTTTAATTAAAATTTGCTTGTTTATCCATCAATGCTGTTTATGTCACATATTCGTTATTATTATTATTATTATTATTACATATTACTTAGTGACATGTCAATTTCATCAATTAACCAATAAAATGAGTAAAACGCAGAGATAATACTGATATTGAATATATTTATATTAGAATAGCATTTATTATTTGTTATACTTCATTGATTAGCTATTTCTATAATTAATTGTTCATCGTTCTTATAAATACGAATTGTATGAAAAATATCATCATGATTTCTAAATAACTCAAGTAATGCCTTCACAAAAAATTTAACGTAATAATATCTCCAATAATACCATTATGCACCATTTTTTACATATTAAGTGAGTTACTTATGCACTAGGCAATATTTTTAAATACATCTGGAAATATAGATGAATATTACTGATCGGAGTACAAATTGACAGCTTTATGTATCGATATTAAAGTTGATATTTATAGTTCTTTCTTACTTTCACGTATCTACACTTTACCCCTTCTGCTCTAATTTATAAAATAAATATGGAACTTTAAGATGTTGTCCGCTAGAGGCATCTCTATCGAATCCGTCCCACTTTTTTCACATTGGAAAATCGAACTGACCATCTCTTTGGTTTGATCTTTGCCAGTAGTGAGAACCCTGAAAAGTATAAACGAATAACGGATAAGTAGTATAAGTACGAATACGTGGTAATAGCAGTACATAATTAAGCTTACTTGAAGTGTTTAAAGAAAACTGCCATCATGATTCGAGTTCCGAAAATTTTAACTCTAGTTCCAAAAAGCCTCTGCAAAGTAGTCGATGTAAATATGAGGTGAGCATTTTGTTGTCAAATAGCATATTTTTATCATATATTGCTTGATAATGATTAATTTACTTACACTAGTACCAAGTTTGGGTCAGTGAATCCATGACTGCATATTAACTAATAATACACTGGAATGTAAGCTAATAGAATATGTATAAATGTATTTATAGTTTTATTTTAAAATATTTTGAAGTATTGCTTTCTGTGTTGTGATCTTCAAATTGAAATTTTGTTGTAATATGTTTCGTAATATGCTTGATTTATTTATTTCGTCAAAGCACTAATAAATAATTTTCAATTTATTTATACGAAATCTAAATGTAAATAAATAAATTAATTAATTCTGTTAGTAAGCCTATAAAAATATGTCAAAGTTCAAGATGAAATAATGTTTAGTGTCAAGGCAATACATTTTTTCATCATTAAGCATATTTATCTAGACAGATCATGGACTTTGAACCTTGAAACAAATAATATTTTTTTCTACAATTTTGTTTATTTTACGCGATAAAATAATATAATCTAGTATAGATTGTCTATCAAATAATGTAAAAATTTATGTAACAAAACTTTCATGTTTATTAAATTGAAAAAAAATGCTAATTTTACTTGTGTATTGCTTTTATACAATCATTTTTTAGAAATATTCTAAATATGTTGCACAAAATTTTTTCGTTTTAATTTATTTTGTATTATACGTGGAAAATTTCAGTAAACATTTTTAAGTAAACATTATTATTTGATTAACTATTTTTTTGAGCTATTTTTTATTTATGTTCTTTCGTAGGCCTTGTTTATCTTATAATTTAATTATAATATTATTTTTAATAATGAAATGTTAAATATAAATTTTTATCTAATAAAATATATCAATTTATAAAAAATAGATGTCTTGCAACACAAGGAAGTAAAGAATCTCAATCATTTACAATGAATATGTTTCGAGGACAATTGCAAACCAACCAAGTCTTTCCTTATCCAAAACCTTTAAATGAAGAACAGGAGGAAATTCTAAATATGTTAGTTGATCCAATGGAAACATTTTTTAAGGTAATATTAAATATTTATTCATATTGTAAATAATACCGTTTAAAGTAAATTACACGATTAATGGTGTATTTAATAGGAAGTTAATAATCCTTTTAAAAATGATGAAAATGCCTCAATTGATAAAGAGACATTAAAATCTCTTTGGGATCTTGGTGCATTTGGTATTCAAGTACCTCAAGATCTTGGCGGTCTAGGTCTTAATAATACTCAATATGCAAGATTAGTTGAAATTGTTGGCTGTAATGATTTAGGAGTAGGTATTACATTGGGTGCTCATCAAAGTATTGGCTTCAAGGTAAATTTAACTATATTTTAAATCTTTATGCATTATTTGAATTTTTAATTTCTTAACAACTGAATTATAATTTTTTCAATGCAGGGAATACTTCTATTTGGAACACCGGAACAAAAGAAAAAGTATTTACCTAGAGTTACTAATGGTAGTTTTGCTGCTTTTTGCCTCACTGAGCCCAGCTGTGGGTCAGATGCCGGTGCAGTTCGTTGTAAAGCTATAAAATCTGCCGATGGTTCGCATTATGTTCTCAATGGTAGTAAAATTTGGATTTCAAATGGAGGATTGGCCGAAATCATGACAGTTTTTGCACAACTACCGATGAAAGATCCAAAAACTGGTGAAACTAAGGACAAAGTAACTGCATTCATTGTAGAGAGAGCATTTGGTGGAGTCACTAATGGACCACCAGAAAATAAAATGGGAATAAAATGCAGTAATACGACGGAAGTATATTATGAAGATGTTAAAATTCCAGCTGAAAATCTATTAGGGGGAGAAGGGCAAGGATTTAAAGTAAATTATTAGTGTTATCCTTAAAATTGTAAAAAGTCAACTTATAGATTTTCACTTAAAATAATATTGATTGTTGAAGGTTGCAATGCAAATTCTTAATAATGGCAGATTTGGTATGGGAGCTGCTCTATCCGGAACAATGCAAAGTTGTATAAAAAAAGCCACCGAGCATGCTACACAACGAGTTCAATTTGGCCGTACAATAGATAATTATGGAACCATACAAGAAAAACTGGCCCGTATGTCAATGTTACAATACATCACACAATCTCTAGCATATATGGTTTCTGGTAACATGGATACAGGCAGTCAAGACTATCATTTAGAAGCTGCCATCTCAAAAGTAAGTACTTAGATGACCAACATTTATCATTACTGAATCTCATAATTATAAAATATAGGTATTTGCATCAGAATCTGGTTGGTGGGTATGCGATGAAGCAATTCAAATTCTTGGTGGAATGGGATTCATGAAAGCAACCGGACTCGAAAGAGTATTACGTGATCTTAGAATTTTCAGAATTTTTGAGGGAACTAATGACATTCTTAGACTTTTTATCGCGTTAACTGGTATTCAGTATGCGGGAGGTCATTTAAAAGAATTACAAAAGGCTTTCAAAAATCCTACAGCTAATTTAGGTTTGATAGCTGAAGAAGTATCTAGAAGAGCAACGCGAGTTATTGGCTTGAATTCACCAAGCATAGCACATTTAGTTCATCCAAGACTTGCAGAATCAGCTGATTTATGTGCAAAAGTAACTAATCTTAAATTTAAAATAAAAACAAATTAGTAGATAAATTATAATAATATCGATTTTATGTCTAACAGAGTGTTGAATCTTTTGGTTCGACCATTGAATCTATTCTTGTTAAGTATGGAAAAGGAATTGTTGAGGAACAATTCGTTCTCAACAGGCTTGCACAAGCTGCAATTGATACATACACAATGGCAGTTGTTTTGAGTAGAGCAAGCTCATCTCTTACTAACAATGTTCCAAGTGCTGAACATGAACTTTTAATGGCTCAAGTATGGTGCTCAGAGGTATATTTTACACTTGCTTATTAAATATTAATTTAATTTTCATTATATATTTTAATAAAATAAAGTAATTTATTGTTTAGGCTTCTAGTCGTGTGGCTGACAATTTGAAAGTTGTTGGTACTACCAAGAATTTAGATGTGTTCACAAAATTGAGTAAAATATCTCGAAATATTTGTAATGCAGGAGGAGTCGTCCAAAAGAATCCTCTTGGGTTTTAATATAAACTTAAAGGAATTTTTTAATTTTTACAATACTGTAATATTAAAATATGTAACGTATTAATTATACATTTTAAGAACTGGTTAAATAATATTGCAGTATTGACAACTTTAGAAGTAAACCATAATTGTGATATGATTACTTTAATCAAACTGTAAAATTCTGTAAAAAAGAAATTTTATATTATATACACAAATTTTATACTTCTATTTTTGTAACAACTTAAAGGTAATTTTACAAATTTATAAAAATAATATTTAATGATATAAGCATAAAATTTTGATATTTAAAATTAACTACATAATAATTAGGATTAGAATAGCAAAATACAATGCAATTTAATAAATAAGAATATATAATATATGATCCTTTAAAAGAAATAAAACAAATTTAGAAGAAAAAGTTTTACTTTTTTTTAAATATTATATAAAGTTGTTTCAATTAGTTCTTAATTTACGAAGTAACAAAATTTCATAAATCTTTTTTAATAAATATAAATAATAGTATAATTATAATTTGTGTTTTATTTAAAGGTAATTAAAAATATTCCTTTAGTATATTATTATTATTATTAATAATAAGTAATAATAATAATAATAAGTATTCATTTTATTGAATTAAATTTTTTAATTTTCATTTGCATCTTGTAATTTTTCAAATATTCGAAATATTTTTTGTTTTAAATGCTGTTCGGGAATTAACCCAAATATGTTTTCTCTCCAAGATGTAATAAGATGATGCAGATAGCGAAGGGAGAGGTAATAAGCAAGGGTGTTATTAATTGAGTGGCTTTTGGAATTTGAGGCTGAAAATTACGTTTTATTAAATAAGAGATATAAAAATAGATGTTGAATAATTACAGAATATATAGTTGGAATGTTGAATGCTTATAGTTGAACGGATATGTAAATAGTGTGGTATATGAATTGGTATGTAGTAGTAGAAAAAATATGTGGTAAAAGATTGTGCTATCTCGCTACTCAGTGGTAAGTCGAATATGATGTTGGAAGTAGTATTGGCGTAGTTCTGAATCAGAAAAATCTAGTTACAATATCCACGTACTCAGTATCAGTTGCGAATGAATTAAACTTTGAATATAAAACGGCAGATCCTACTAGTGGATCGATTGCCTACACTGTACCCGGGATTGGCTCTTATCATAGTTTCAATTGCTCCGAATTATCTAGTGTCTATTAATATTATTAAAGAAGTCAAGAGACGAAAAACAGATTATATTTTAACTATAATATAAATTGACAAAAAAATATAAGAAATAACTGATTTTAACGAACTGATCTCACTATTAGAACTAGCAAATCGAATGGCTTTGCAACTTTTATATTTGCCTTTTATATTTGCACACGTCCCTTTTTTCCGGAGTAAATGTTTTTGGTGTGAATAGTCCCTGGCAGTATTTCTGAATATTCTAACTGTAATGAAAAGTGTAAAGGTGAGTCGATGAGTTTAGAAAACAATACATTTCTTCGCATGAGTTGAGCGGTTAAACAGAGATAGTCGCGATTTTAGAAACAGTCGTGCGAAATTTGTTGACAGAATCTCGCACAAATGCATTCATGACTTTAATTAAACCTCTATTGTTACATTAACGCATACTTTAAGAAAATCGAATAAAAATTTAATGAAATTTCTAATTTTGTAACGTCAAATAATCTGTCAATTAGCTTTTACTTTTATGACATTCGTCATTTTATGAAAATAAATGTTTTCAATGCTCATAAAAATATAATATAATTATAAATTTGTTTAAAATTTTGAAACTGATAATGAATTTATAAATACGTCTCATGTAACTATTAGAGTATTGTTTTGTATTTGAAATTTTTTACAATAAATTTTTTGCAATGATTTCGTTATTTCAGAATAAAGAAATCATTATTACAATTTTCTCTTATAATACTGTATAAGAGTTGGAAAAATAATTGGCTAAATATATTTCTGACAATTGAACCCTTTTATAATTCTACCACTTAAATGATTGCATCTGCAGAATTTCTCAAAAATTGTTTTTTCTTAATATGAATGCTATGATAGATAAAATACAACAATTCTTCATTTTCATAAATTCTAAATCAAAATTCTACAATTCTTCATTTTCATGTTAGGTCAAATCATAAAATCACGATAGCCACAATATTTTCTGAACTCGATATCTACACGACAGCGGTAAATAATTCATTTATATAGTTGCCGTATTTATATTTAGACATTATATTGTCCGATTTTTAAACATTTGAGAAAATGCATGAATTGTGTTTTGTTAAGGGTAGCTAAATTTACTAGAAAAAAATATCTACGAATTCTAATTGTTACTCCTTACATTTACTTTGATGTATATATCTATTTTGGGTGCTGGCTATATACACGCAGTTTTTACAATCTGTTTAGTGTACGTTTTATGAAATGTATAGATTATCGCTATTTTTTAAAATCATAATTAATGGCATTTAGGAAATAATGAAATTAGTCGAATTTACTTTTTATAATTCATTAGAACTTGATTTTTTTTTTAAGGAGCGATGAATTTTTTTTATAATAAGCTTATTAGAAGTATTTTTCGAGAGGAATTAATTTCGACTATTTCTTTAAATTAAGAAGTTTACATTTTGTTAAACCATTCAAATAACACCATTCAAGAGGCTAAAATTATTAGTATTGATACACAATTAAGATGAAGAACATAAATAAATTTACAGGAATTTGATAGAATAAGAATCCATAGAGACTGAATGCTGTTATAACAATAATATATATGTGATGTTATGAAAAGCTTTGATAAAGATGATCATGAACAAGATGATACAATGCGTATTCTTGTATACGTAGAATTAGAAATCTAACAAAATAAGAACATCAACTCGTCGATGACAAAATTACAAAAGCCATTGATTCTGTTTAATTTATTGCATTTTGTAGGCAATAGGAAATGAATTGTAAATAAATTCATTATAAAAATGGATTAAATAGAATGTTAAATTCAAATTTACCAATTATTTTTATTAAAATTAGATTTATACCGATATATATATATATATATAATAGTCTACCAGAATTAATTAAAAATTTAACCGAATTGACAATTCATATATATATATAAATTATTAGATATTTTTCAATATGGAGTTGAAATTAATATAATCTTCAAATTCAAATTTTACGTAGTATCGAATGAAACCATAACATTTCCAATTCAATTAATGAATTAGATAGTAATGATTAACATATAATAAAACAATATTAAAAATTATTATATGTTCAATTTGTGCCTCGATACTGCCTCTACCATCAGGCAAAGGTGAATATATCACAACACGAGCAAACATTTTTATACATTAAACATTGATTTTTGTACAAATAAGTATATTTTAAAAATAATAACATTAATTTAACATTTAAATTATGAACATTTATTTATATCTCATTTAAATATCTACAAAATCAACTCTAGTAAGATATTGGTACAGATAATAAAAAATAAACTATTGAAGTATGAAATTTAGAATTTTAAATAAGATGTTACTTATAATTTAAAATAAATATATCTATAAATACATATCACTTTTATGTTTTTTAAGTAGTATAGATGCATTTAAAATGGATTCTATTTTAGTAGTTTTATACATTTTTTTTTTAATTTATAGGTAAGTGAAAAAGAACCATGATGAATATTAGATACTTTAAATTAAAATTTTAACATTTACTTTTACTTAAATGACGGTTTAATTCAATTTATCAAATGTAATAATGAAGTAAGTAAATTTATAATATTAAATGGAGATATATTGATTTTACTTATCTTCATTTAATTGTGAGAACAATCAAATTGTAAAATAAATATCGTTTTGAAATAATCATATTAAAACAATTAATGTACAAATTAATTATACAATAAGGTTATTCACCTCAGGTTTAACTAACTTGACTATTTGTTTGATTATCTATTTTGTACTACTCTTAAAATCATTTATCATTAGAAATATATAATTTATAATAATTTATTCATAATCTTTAAATTTGGCTTATGTTACTTTTATACTTCCTGTTAAGGAAATATTTTTTGTTAAAAAATAAAAAGAATTTTCTTTGAACATTGTATAATAACTTATGTATTGATTTTTATAATTAATTTTTTCATATTTCCTTTAGTTGTACTTACATTTAAGCTCAGTCTATAAACAAATTTTTAGCATTAGAGCCAACAATTGTACTGTATAATAAAATAAAATGTATATATTTTAGTGAACAGCTTAAATTAACAATTTTTGAAAATATTTTAAACGAACTTAATAAAATATACTATTTTCATAGTATTCAATATTTAACAGAATGTTATTTTTTAAACTGTCCAAAAATATTATCATTCCACTATTTTTTATTACTTAAAGATGTAATGTATGTAGATAAAAGATATTGATTTTATAATTTAAATATTTTAAATCACATTAATGATTGCTTTATTTTTACAAAAAATATACCAATTTTAAATAAACGACAATTAAAAGATAATTTATTTATTTCAGAAAAATAGATTTTTAGTCTCAAAGTTCATACTTCATTGTAATTATGAAAATCATCTACATACATTTTTTGTATCTTATTCATTTTCTTGTACTTTATTAAATAAAATATTAAATGCATGCTCTTTTCATCTCAAATTGCAATACCTAATATTTAAATATGATCCGTCTGTACTGAAAGATTTACTATTTGTGGAACTTAGAAATGTTACACGACTTATTAGTTTATAACTGACTTGCTTCGCTAGTTAAACGATGCCACCATCCATTTTTTTTTAATTCAAACAGCATTCAATAAGTTCTTTATTATTTGCTGCAGCACCATCTGAAGTAATCAATTAATATAGGTAAGCTTAACCCTACATTATAGAAAAATTTTTAAACATATTTCCATTCCATGCGATTGAAATACAATAATGCTGCAAAAGTTGAATAAGAAGTTCTCGTTCATCAAGCATTTCAATATGCTCAATACGTAATCTGTCTGCATCAGGTAGCGAATCATATATATCAACCATAGTCCAGGCATAGGAACTTTTCCAACCATTTATTGTAAAACTAAAAGAGTATATTATTAATTTTCTATGTTATATTTGTTGAGTTTAAAATAT
This sequence comes from Ceratosolen corneri, assembly GCA_030522565.1. NCBI lineage: Eukaryota > Metazoa > Arthropoda > Insecta > Hymenoptera > Agaonidae > Ceratosolen > Ceratosolen corneri. Next base: position 58,352 of record JAPYYT010000038.1, on the reverse strand, counting down.
TTTAGAAAAAGAATTGTATTTACCGTCTCTGTTGGGATTCTAAAGATTCACAGTCTTGCACTCCTGCTAACACACAGCCTCGACTTCGCAAGTTTGAAAGCATTACTTGTCCAAATTTATCTTTCATATTAACTTGTTCATAATTCACAAAAACTGAATTAGGAAATATTTCGGCAAGATATTTAAGTAAAAGGGAGGTAGCATTAGAATCTATATAAACTAATACACATTCTGCAAGGAACAAGGTTGGGAGGTTAAAATTAACTTCAGCCTGCTTCAATTTATTTGCAAGATCTGACACATGTCTTAAATCTGCACCAACTAAGTGATAATTTGCAGCATGAAGATCTGTGGTGGAAAATCTAATTTCTCCATCTGTAAATAAAAAATATAAGTTAATACAAATAATATTAATAAATAAATTATGTGAATTACCTTCTGTATTTAATCTATCAATAAGTTGTTTATGTTTCTTTATGTGATAACATTTTTTTGCAGTAATATTAGGAAAATCTAGCTCAACAAAATTCATTGGCATGTTTCCTGCATCTTTTAGTTTCCAATAAAGAGTATCAAATCCAGCACCTAAATTGATAATTTGACCATTGCCTCCAGACATCTAAAAATAATTTAATATTCAAAATTAAATAATATACTTTAATCTATATTATTACATAATTTAATATTCTTTATGAGAAATAACTCGTAGGAAATTCCAAAGTGAATAAAGTGAAAATTTTTAAATTATACATTTTCTCAAAATTGTTTATAAAAATTGCATGTTTTAAACCATCTACATAACTATAACAATAAAATTACAAAATGATTTTTTAGTTAATAATAAATCAAATATCTAGCAAAAAATTAAAGCTCAAATTTAAAATCATAAAAATTAATTTTCATTTTTTAATTATTCATACACGTTATTATTTTTTTAATAAATAAAAATTATAAATTAATATTTTTTGTTAATTAAAAATTATTTAATTAATTCATGTCTTGTGTATAAGTTATTTATTATTATTCAAAATAAATTTTTATATTTTCAATCAAATATTGTATAAACAATACTTATATCATTAAATTTTAATTAAATTTTGAAAAAATTATTCGAAATATTTGATTTATTTTGTTTAAACGCACATCTTTGATTAAAGGGTAAATTTTACATGAATTATTAGTTAAAATTTGAAATTTAATACTGCCTTATACATTTTTAACTGTTTTTTTAAAAAAATCTTAATTTCAATATAATTATTATTTTTGTTAAACTCTTTAAAGAATATCTTATCCAAAGAATAGCAATATCAACTGTTTAAATTGATTTTTGTCAGTAAATATATTAAGTTTATAACCAGTATTTATTACTTTAAAAATGTATAGTAAATGGTAATAATAATAATAATAATAATATTAAAAATAATCATCATCATCATCATCATCATCATTATAGTAATGTAATAAAGAATAGCGTATGTAACAAGTTTTCGTAAATGTATATATCAAATAATAAAAAAAGGAAAGAAATTGCATACTATATATAAATGGACTGGGCCGTTGATTATAATATTGATTAAGATTATAATATTGAAAAATGAAATGACCAAATGTTGTTATAAAAGTTATTTGAATAATTAAAATTTCCGCATAATTAAAAATTCGCAAATATGGTAGAAGTAGCTATATAGTTCTCGGTCTATTTTTGTGAATCTCGTAACGTTCTACCAGTCAGCAAAATGTTAGAATATAAATATGAAACGGAAAGATTAAAAATAGACGATATACTCGATTAAACTGGATCAGGGTTAAGTTTTAAGAGTTCAAATTTTTTTTCAACCCTTATTAACTCAATTAACCGGTCAATTTATTATTAAATCATAATATTTGAAAAAATATTTTGTCTCTATTCGCTAATTTTTTTAAATTTCTATCAAATTCATATAATATTATTTACGAAAATACGGATAATTCTTCAAAAGCTTAACACGTAAAGTTTAATTAATTTAATCTGATTATTGTTCACCTTCTATAATTCTTCCTAAACAATCGAAAATATTTTCATCTGTTTATTTGTTTTTTATAATATAATATCAAAATCCAAATATTTATTCAAGTTAACTTATTAAAGTAATAATACATAATTAATGTATTAATGCAGACTTACATTGCACTTACATTACAAAAAGAATAATATAAAGTTTGATTTAAAAATTTGTAATAGAATACGACACATTTAAGGCAGTAGCCAACGATTATAATCCCATGTTACAAATTAGTCAAAAATGATTCAAAAACAATCATGCAATTCAAAATAACTTACTTTCCATAATTATATAAAAAAGAAATTAATTCACCTAAAAATTCTAATCAACAAAATTCAAAGTAACATTTGAACAATTAATATTAGCAATATGAGAATTTAATTACTCAATAGGCAAATGAAGTTAATTTTTCATTTGATTGGTTCTATATAATGTGCAATTCAAAAAATTTATGTAGCTTGATTTAAATCAAAATCTCCACATGCTGTAAAATTTTTCGGATATATGATATATAATATAAAATAGATACAAATGGTCTTCCTAATGACCTTAAGAAACTTGTCTATGAAAACTTCAATGCCTTTGACACGGGCGTAATATCCGCGATTGATTTCGGGTGCCTTGCGACTGGGTTGTTTGACAAAGAAATTGATAAAATTGTCAATCCAATAGCCAAGCTGTACTGCACTTCTTTTACATTCGCTAGCATCGAAATTCGTTGCCTGAGTGGCTTCGTCATCCGCCATGTCTTGTATCATCGAGACACAGTGCAAGAACACGATTACTGCAAGTGCCTTTGTAAATAAACCTGCACTTCACGTACGAGTTTCTAACCTTGAATGTAAAATCGATAATGTTGACGATATGTTTTTTTACATTAACCCCCCTATTACATAGGCACTATCAATGTCCGATTGTCGTTGTCACTGCAAAACGAGGCTAATGTGTGGTTGCACGCTATCGATAGCTTCTTAACGCACTAAATTTCCAATTTACTATATCATATTTGCATATTTACAAATTCACCTTTCATTTACTCATTATTCTTTATGCTTGATAATAGCATGTTAATGACCTCTTTTATCTTATCACCGTCAGTTATACTTTTAAATAGAGTAAACCATTACTTCATGAAACATTCTAGTTGCTACATAAAATCGTATTTTAATTTTTACCAAATTATCACGATCATAGCTATAGCTGATTGAGTTGCTTATATATCTTTGAAGAATATATGATACAGATAGACGTCGCATCCATAGCGAACATTTGGTAAAAAAATTGTAAATTTGTCGCCATCTACAGGGAATTTATAGTGCAAAATTTATAATAATTTCAATTAATTTAGACATTTATTAAGACAATTAGAGTAAAAGCGTAAAGTACATTACTATTTATTCTATTAATGGAGAAAGTTGATTTTATAATAATACTGTTAGTTCCCATATGAAACATTAACTTTTATAATAGCAATATTTTATTTCTTAACAAAGTCCTTTTATTATAATCCTAATTAAAGAATAATAATTTATAATTTTTATTTATAGAATCTTTTGTGCACTGTTTATCGCTAGAACTCCTCGATTCTTGAATTTTATTGCATTTTATTTATCTGTTATCTTACGCAATTATATTTTATATAGCTTACAGTCAATACATGACTGATTTTCATTTTTCTTTATTTAATTATTATTTTGTGTTATGTCACGTTCTTTAATACTAATAAAATGAAAACTTTCGTCGTTAATAATGAACAACAGAGTAATATATGTAGTGGAATTTTAAACAGAAAATCAACAAATATAAAAGACACTTCTTTCTATCTAATAAATATCGATTTAATTATAAGAAGTTTAATGCGTGAGAGAGTACCAAAAACAGTAGCGAATTTAAAACTATTTCAATATCTTTTAATTATTTAGTGATAGATTATCCTTTGAGATTTATTTAATTAAATGGGTAAATGGTAACTGGATATAGTCATTTGCTGTCGTGTTGTATTAATTTGTTGAGCATCTACAAAGGACTAAAACAAAATATCGGATTGATAAGCGATTGCTTTTTTATCTCGCGATTTAGATTGGCACCTTCGTTCTCTGCATGTATATTTCGCAGTTCGTGATCAATCAGTGTCGAAATATCAATTGGTGTAAACTTTGTTTAACATATTAATTGATTCAACCTTTACAGCAATTAAATTTTACATCGATCTATAGTCCACTTCTGGAAATCGAATCTTTACCCTAAACTTTTACGTACAGCAAGTGTTAGATATAAGTTATTTCTAATCATCAAGAGCAGGTTTAATGAGTTTGTCTAAAATGTTGTTTCTTTATTTACAATATGCCTCATGATTTATTGGCGGATATTCAAAGCCCTGTTAAAATTTCCGTCTTTTTTGTCAGGTTTCAATGCACTTGTACATTTGAACTACGTAAAAGATCTTCGATTATTTAAACTCGATTCTGATCCACTTACTAAGTGGAAATGATTATGTTCCTTTTTAATGAACACTGAATTATTTTATTTTATTATAAATGTAAATACACATTAGAAAATCAATATATATATATATATATATATATATATATATATATACATGTATATTTATAACGAGGTATTAAACTATTATTTCAATACCTCAGCATATTATTAAATTCAAATAATGTTTTGTTTAAAAATTTTATTTAATAACTGTATTTAACATAGGCGTTTCATAACTTTGATCGAGAAGTCATTATATAATCAGAATCAATTGTTATAATTAATTGAAATCCACAACATTACACGCTATAACCTACATTTTTAACTACATTTAATATTTGGCTCTTTAATATTAAATTTAGATATTCAAGCCTTATATCATATACGCAACGTCAATGCACATTAAAATTATTCCTATATTACCTTCTGAGATAAAAGATTATATAGACCACACATTATATGAAATATAGATTTCAGTTTATGCATAATTTTCATAGAACGTTTATATTTATTACAAAATTGATAGTAATATTTGTAGCATCAACATTTTTTTTGTAGAAAAAATGTAATTTAGTAAACATTGAAGTTTTAGTTGAGGTAATTTATAATTTATTTTGATTCCCTTTAAATATTGCCTATAATATAACATTTTCCATTCTTCCAGCTTAATATCAACAATATGAGTGTTTTGTGCATTTTATTTAGTTAATTATAATTAATAACGCATTTAATGTAAATAAATATAAGAGATAACATAAGAAATTCTATTTATTATGGAACAGAAGAATAATATTGAATCTCAATGTGCGTTACAACTTGCATTTCTAACAATGAAAGAACGATGTCAACAATTGCAAGCAAGATTAGCTACAGTTGAAGAAGAAAATATTTGTCTACGTCAACAATATGAAAAAAATAATTCAATGGCAGTTTCAAGATTGAATGGAGATGATCAAAATACTATTCAAAACCAACAGGTATGTAATTCAAAAGTAAAATCCAAAAAACATTTAATTTAAAGAGAATCATTAATATATATTTAGGAAAAAATTGAGGAACTGAAAAAACAAAAATTACAACTAGCACATCATATTTTTATGGTTTCATCGGAAAATAGGCAATTGTGGAAAAGATTGACTAGACTAACTAGAACGAATAAATCTTTAGGTAATCAATTAACAAAAATTTCTGATACATTGAAACAGCATCCAACGTCAGAAATACCCACAGCTTTAACATACAGTTTTAAAGAAATACCAGGAATATTCAGAGATAGCATAAATTTACCAGATAAAGAAGGTAACATTTAATTTTTAATTTTAAATAAATATCTTTTTATTGTTTAGAAATATATTATATTTTTAAAAACTTTTGTATTTTTGTTATAATACAAATTTATATTGGGTATAAATTACATTTTATTATTTTTTTTTATAGAAACAGAACATAGTTTAGAAGAAATATCTTTAAGATTAATTAACAGTATTATGATAGAAAAGTCTGAGCTAGAGAAACAGTATGCTGAAGTAAGTAAAATGACTATTTTATATTAATCATTGAAATTTCTATCATACATTTGTATCAATGATGTTTAGATAGTGGAATTACAAGCAAATACTGAAATGAATTTTAAAAATGTCGGCTTTACATATCCAGAAGATCTAAATACAGATTCATTGGAGCATTTAAAATATCACGATATGAAACTTACTGAATTAAAGGAAGAGCTACTTATCCAGCAAAGTAAATTAAAAAACACTCTACAGAATTTAAAAAAAAAGAAAAAAAGTACGTATGAACTTTTTAGTAGTTTAGTAAGAGCTGAATTTTTAAAAATTTTGAAAAATATTTTTATAAATATTTTATTATTTTATAGATGAAACTTGCAATAATTGCAAAAATAGTATAACAAAATTAATGTGTCAAACTGGAACCCAGTTTGATTTACATTGTAGTTTAAAAGAAAATGATGCAACTCAAACCAGTTTTCCTATTATCAGTTTAACACCGGATAAAAAAATTCAGACTTCTGAAGATGAAAATATCTGTCCTCTATGTGGTGTTGTATATAAAAAATCCGTTTCATTTGAAGTATTTCATGAGCATGTTATTAGTCATTTTACAACAGAAACAGCAAATGGTTTTGACATGATTTCCTAATAAATTTATAAATTAACTGAAATGAAAACAGTTATAAAAAAAATTTATAAACATTTTTATATAATAGGTTTTATCGTATTATTATGAAAGATTAAAAAAAAAAACTTTATATTTAACTATATTTATTATATATTTATTTTATCTAGTATATAAAATGAAAAATAAAATGAAAAATATTTTCATCCTAAATTATCGGGCTCAATTTCTTTACTATCAGACAGTTTTTGTGTTGTAGATTCAAGTAAATTTTTATGATACCAGGTGGGTCTTTTCTTTGGTAATTCCACTATTGGCTGACCCTAGAAATAAAAATTTTTCATGAGTTAATAATGAATTTATTATTTTAATTACAATCTAATTATGAAATTATTATTGAAACGGATATTTCATAATAATGGCAATTTATATTTATAATCATTTTATTTAACAAACCTTCCAATATTTATCTGATTTTAATTTTTTTTCTCCTTCGTATAAGATGACAAGTTCATTGTTGATTGGTTCAACTTTTAATCGGTCAATGGCTTCATGAATCGCTTTTGTTTCTTCTTTTACCTTTTGATAGCAATGTCCTAAAAAAGCACATACACAAATTCAAGTAATAAATCTTTAGGTAGAAAATAATTGAAAAAGAGAATAATTTGGAATAAATATTATCTATTTGTTAATTGTATGTAATAAACTTTTTTTCACAAAATATTTTTAACATAAGGATTCTCTCGATTAAAGATTATATTTACCACAAATAGTATAAGATTCATGAAAATGTCCACAGCGTCTACACATTAATAGATTGGTTTTTGGTACAAGTGGTTTCCAATTATACTCTGGGTATCCAAATTTCCGTGATAAACGTTTTTCAAGAGAACGCCTGTGTTTTGGAACACCCCAAAGAAATCCATCATTAAAAATATTCTTAATTGTAAATCCGGACTTTGGAGTTTGCTCGTTCAGTGTAGCAATACACAAATCTTAAAAAAAATTAGTAAACAAAAGAAATGTACTAAATATTATTTTGAAAATGGAAAAAATACGCGATTGATTTAAAGAAGCAAATTATTCAAGCATGTTAATAATGAATATTGTGATTTTTTGAAATTTATTATCCTGATTTCGCTTGTTAAAAGTAAATAGTAAATGAACAAGGTTATGGTGTATTCTGTACTGTTTTACGTATGTTTTAAGTGGAATTTGAAAATCGAGCGTAAATCGTAAAAAAGAAAAGGAGAATAATGTACCTGGTTGTAAATGGCGTTCGATTATAGATGTAATTGCATTTTCAAATTTTGCTAAAGTTGCTTGAAAGTAGCGAATGAATTTTCCAACCATTCTTAAATGTTCATTAGGCAGGGTGTGATAAATAGAGATCTATGGTACCGGTAGTTGATTCCAATGATTGCCTGTAGAATTCTGTTTGGAGCGCTATGAAACTGGGAACCGTCACACTTTGCGAATAAGTTTATCGTACCAAGGCGCCAAATCTTTTATACTTGCTCGATTGTCTCATTGTCATTGTTGGTCATCAGCCACATATTCCGCTCTTGTCGTGTGAAGGATAGCATAAGGGAATAAGTAATGCAATAAATACAATTTTTACGTTCGATTAAAATTATCTTTTGCTATTGACATTTATTATTCGTATTATCGACATATTAGTCGACTCTTCTATCAAAAATTAAAGCGAGCAGTCTAGCATCTAACGAATCAAAATTTTTGTTAAGCGCACGCGTTTACATAATATTGAATTTCCGGGATACGCAACGACGTTCATAATACGTCTATTTTAATTGAAAAATGCGCCCAAGAGTTTGCCCATTTGGTAATTCACAGTCGGTATGTTAGACGTCGCTTTTACACTTTTACAGTAAAACCGATAAGCACAGAAGGCTTTATAATTATCGTGACTATTGTGTGCGATGTGCTTTTATAATCATAAAATGTTGACATTGGTCGGGCATTAAATCTTGAAATGCAAACCACATACGAAGATAGTGAAATGGCATCTACGAAATTAGGGCAAATAAAAGGCATGCGATTCCTCGGTAATAATGGAAAGAGTTAGCAAATAATGTAGAAAAGAATGTTAATTAAAGCAATTGTACGATGTGGTCTACGATTCGCGCTATACGTAAGCGAAAGTAAGAAGGAAGAAGGGAGAACGTTTGGAAGGGGCGAGAGGCGAATGATGAACGAGCAAGCAGCGGAAGGAAGCGATACCAATCATCAAGCGCAATTTGTCCGCGGCTCGAGTCCCGGAGTAGTGGTCAGGGCGGGCAATAAGGATCTGAATAATGGCCGAGCTGACGATTAGCCGATTCGAGAGAACAGTGGTAGCGCGTAACTCGGCTTAAGGGGAAGGGCAAACGGCACTCGGGATAGTCCGTCGATCACGGGAAGAAGGGGATTTGAACGAGCGTGGATGGCGCGCGCCAAGGCAGATCGATCTGAGAAGGGAAACGCAGCGGCGTACGGTGGGGAGTCTAGGAACTCTCGAAAGTATCGGGCTCGTCTGGGATTCTCGCGGCGCAGTCGACACGACACTCGGTAGGCAGGCAGGTTCGATTCTCTGCTCTTTTTGCCATGGCGTGTTTAGGTTCGAGTCGACTCTGTGCCCGTGCGGAAAAGTTCCGCCAGTTCCATCGGAATATCGCGTCAACGGCCTTGTCAGTCAGAAGCTTTCGCAGCGGCTCGGACCAAACAGCGAGCGGTCCCGGACTTCTTCAACGTTGCCAGGTAAGTCCCAAGTTTCTCCTCGCTCGAGCCCTGTCGCCCCGGATTCACAGCATCGTCAATCTAACCTCACTTCCGGAGCCGTGAGCGAGGGCCCGCGGTCGCTCACTGGTTACATAAGGCAGCTAGCCGGCCGGGCGCCCGGGCGAAGCGCGGGTCGCGGCTGCGTAGAGCAGCTGCCCAATAGAGAAGGTCAACCTGAGACGGAGAATCGCATGGAGTGCGCTCGCGTGGATCTTCGGCTGTCCGCTAGACGCTCGTAGCAGACGACGTCGCGGGCGGCGGCGGCGGCGGCGGCGGCCACGGCGGCCCATTAGGCTCACTGCGAGAGTTCGTAGTCTGCTATGCGCTCGGAGCGGTCTGCTAGGGGAGTTGCGAACTGGGCAAATGGGCGGATAAAAGGCGCGAAAGTGATGAGCGACCGAGGAAAAGTGAGGTGAAAGAGGTCTTCTGTAACGAGTGCCTATGGCTTCTCGCTCTCCCTATTTTCAAGGCACCAGCAAAGTTCGCAAGACCCTCTGTGAGACGATAGATGATGCCTTTTAATTAGACTTTGCTAATATCGAAAAAACCATGCGACTTGAGGCTAATTAATGAAAACTGGGCAAATCCCTCGAAACTATGCTTAACTTTCCCTCGTGCTTTTCCACTGTAGCAGCTGTTGGATAGTTATTGTATTTAAAATCTCGAATAAAATTCATTTAGCATTTACTTGCCATTTGGTAGTCACATTCTGCATGAGCCATTAACTTATGCTAGCATTGTGAACCGAGGCATTGCAGCTCGTATCAAGACCATTATCATTGCGTCGTTCTTTTTATTTAAAAACTGCATTGCTTTTCAAAGGTGATTAAGATATTTTTGTAAAATTTTCTTACTCAGGTGCAGTCAGACATTCGCTGTACAGTAAGAGTTCATTTTTAATTTTTAAAGTTTTTTTAGACTCAGCGAGTCATCAGTTTTTTAAGAAGTCAAACGTTTACCTGCACAATTCGGTGCATTTAAATTTGCTTATTTCACTGTTTGTTAAATTATCATTAACTATTTCCTAATATATTCACGCAATAATGGCAGTATTGAATGTCTCAAAAAATACCTATAACTGTATATGAACTGTATAATGTGATCGATACTCCTTGAGCACTATTTTTATCTATAAACAAATCATTGCTACCTAATTATCAAAAAGCCAATTGAAATTACGTACACGTAGATTACCATCCCTAATGCATTGTAATTTATGCTTACGTATATAAATTGTTAATTGTGAATATATAATTCACTTACCAATGACGCCGTTTACAAAACCCAATGTTTTTAAATTGTTTTTAATTAGAGAAGCTAAACACTTTGTTTGATTTTTAAAACAATGATTATTAACCAAGATTATCCATCTGTCATTGTAAATAAAAAGAAATACACAACAATACTTGTTTGTTAAACTAGTTATTATTGCAAATATTGTACACGTTAAATTACACAGGCTAATCGCTTTTTTATGATTTACAATTTTTAGCAATTTACAAATAAAATATCTATTTAAAACATTTGATATTTGGTTTTATTAAATATTTAATATAAATTTTAATAAATATTTAATATAAACTATTAAATATAAATATTTTAAAAATACCATTAATTATTAATTATTATCGACAAAAGATAATGTAATATATCATATTTGATCAATTACAGTATAATATTTATTCAAAATATTAATATAAACTGTTATTATTCACTCTTCTTAAATATTGAGGAAAAAATATTAAAAAAACATTTTTTGAATTACTATTCAAAGATTATAAAAAAGTATATTTTAAACTTTTTAAATAGTACCTGTTTAAAATATTTTATGAGAATAATAATTATTTTTTAAATTTTGTGTAATATATTAAAAATAAGTAAGAGGTACATAAATTTTTAATAAAATATTATTTTCTTCTATTTAAAATTATGTGTATGTGTTATTTTACAAGATATAATATTCAAATATATATTGATTTTTTACAATTAACCGAAATTACAATTGTATGTATCGAAAACTGTATCTAAATTAGTATAATAATATATTATATCAATATAAAACAAGTAATAATTATATTTTATTTATTATACATTATTCATACACATTTATAGACTATTTAAAGACATTATTTATATATTTTTCTAATGAATAATCCCATAATAGTCTACTTAAAATGAAGAAAATTTTGAAAGTCTTTTATGGAATAATAAAAATGATTAGTACATATAAATTAATAGTTTTATTTGTATTCTAGAATATCCAGAATAGTTAATTTACAATTTTTATCAATAATATTGAAATTGTATCTTATCTCCAATGATACGATATTACCAAAAGAGATTCACTATTGGATAGATTTTGTCATAAATTTACGAAGAAACGGAAAAAAAAAATCAAATTTTGCATTAATAATTATAAAAGTAGTTGGATTAATTTTTTTTTAATAATTAATTTAACATTTTTAAATAATTTTTATAATTTATAAATATTTAACGAAGTAAAGTAATTGTAAATAATTGAGTATATAAAAAACTTACTAAAATAAATAAAAGTTGTATATACTTCTATATATAATAAGTTTTAAGTTAATAATTAAAAAGTTAAATAAATCGATATGTCGGAAATTAAACTAATTTACAAAAAAAACTTACAAATAAAAAGGCTTTTGTGAAAAATTCGAATAAATTTTACAAATTCTTAAGGAATATATTAGAAGACATCTATATAAATTAAAATTTTTAAGTAAAAAAACATTTTTTGCTTTTCCATAATTCATATTATACTATATATTATAGCTATATTCTAAATTAAGAAAGGAATCAATTTCTTGAAAATGTTGTGAAAATATCACTCATTACATAGTACTCATTGCTAGATTATTTAGTTTTACTTTCACAATCTATATAAAATTTTTTATAAAATAATGTAGTGTACATTGATATAACTTCAAATAGTACATTTAGAAATTTAATATTAAATAATACTTTATTGCTAATTAACTAATAATAAATATTAATAAATATACTATCTTTAATATAAAGATTAATTTAATAAAAAATTGAAAGTTATGTTCAATTTAAATATTTAAAAATTATTAAAATAACATAACGTATTAATTCTTCAACTGATATGATTGCAATAAAGTGTTCGTATTAATTGTTAAAATAGTGATTTAAATTGATTTAAAACTATTATATCAAACTATATACGAACAGTTGTAGTGTAATGGAAAAAAGCTACATTATTATATTTTTTTAGAAGTAAATTATGCTATTATGTTACTTTATAAATAATGTCTCATTGTTATATCTAAGTTTAAACTTTTAGTAAGAATCTGCTTTTATTTAAATGTAATTTTATAACAAATAATGAGAAAACTAAAATATATTCATTCGAGTTAGTAGATACAAAGCATCTAAACACTAAATAAAAGAACGAATTTACAAGTATGTTATAAAAACATGTTTTTTATGCATGTAAAATAGTCAGAAAGTAGAGAACAAAAAATAAGAAAAAAAAAGAAGATAAACTGTCAAATGGAAAATTATAAGTAATCTTACACGTGTCTGTTCATTGGTAAGTCCTACTTTTTCGTATGTCTCAAGACTTATTTTCTCGATTTGAAACTAATATATACGTTAATATATACGTAAAATAAAATAATATATACGTTGTTTCTCAAGTTAAGTCACCCATCTCATTCTCGCATTTTTTCTCTTTGTATTTTTCTCTTTGTATTTTTGTTGTCGTCACTCACATTCCTTTTTTCGGTAAATTTTCTAATACTGCCGAAACTCATCGGACAATTTTGAAAAGACGCTCAAACGGCTAATGACGTAAGGAAGTACTGAATATATCGATTAGCGAGTCCATGAGATCTGAGCACTAGATTGTCCAATACTCGATGTAGCTTCATGTGTAAATAGAGTACGTGAGACCGAACATTTGTAATCTGAAAGTTTAGATGTGTTTCTCTATCGCGCATAAATAAGCGCGTACACGCACACGAATTTTCTCTTTTTTAACGCGAGTAGGTAGGCGAGGCTACTTCCTTAAGACGACATTTTAAAACGCTCTCGGTTCTGGTTTACGAGAAGCCACTTTCGCAAAGATCACTTCCAAATCTTTTTTTCATCTCCCATATATATATATACATATATGTGCATATGTAAAATAAAAAACAACTTTAATTCAGAATCGCGATTTATTAATTAAAAATTTGCTTTATATTAAGTTTATATAAATTCACAAATATAATAATTTATATAAATCGTGGAATAACTGTATTATTGAGGGTTAATATTGAGATTTTTCTATGTACTCTATCATTCGTATTTACTACTATGGTTATCATCACATACTGAAATGAGTTGCATGAAAACTGAAGTATGTCATCGAATTCTTTTGAAAATCCACCCAATAAAGAGTAATGATGTTAATATTAATATGAAGTAAAAGTCAATATATTATTTATCTCTTTTATTTATAATAATAATGTACAAATAAAATACAAAGCAAGTTTATATTCATTATAAGAAATTTTTCTTTTTCTTTTTCAATAATTATACTAAAAATACAGTTTAATTTTTTATTTATATTATTGATATAACTGATATAAATGTTCATTTAAGTCTGAAATAACGATTTTTAATTTTGTTTTGAACTCTTTTTCATTGAAATGAATGCAATTAATTTAAAATAAATAGTAAAAATATTATATTATTCAAGTATATTTAACTTGAGAACTATTAGACAGTTGAAAGACTAAAATTTTATGATAGATATCACATAATAATATTGATTATTTGGATTAATCTACATTTAAAGGTAACATTAATATGCAACGTACATTTGCTTCGGTATTATTGCTCATTTTATTCTGTACATTTTTGCATTATGCCATAAAATATAAAATTGTATAATATTTTTTATAATGTATAATATTTTGTGTAATATTTGTTTTAAATAAGCATCGAGGGGAACTCTTTAAATAAAAAAATTAATATAATGTTGTACATATAAAATTGCACTGAATTCTCTGTATTTCGAAGACGAAGAAAAGTTTGTTCTTATAAAAGAATCGCGGAAATGTTGGCTTCGTTTGTTTAAGCCTAGATGTATTAGCATATTTATCTGGAGAAAATTGAGCAAATGAAGATGTGCTAAAATTCTTGGAAGTATCTGACTGACGCAAATGAATGGAGAACTAATGACGCTTATATTGTTTGAATGGCGCATGAGTCCTCAAGCGTACGCACGGGAATGTGCATGAATAGTTTAACAATGCAATTATAAACGTAAAAAATTACCAACAGAGACTCTCGCTGTCTTAATCTCTAGTCTATGACTTTAATTATCATAAAATCCAATGTGCCGCGTCGTCATACATTAAATGTCATACTCGTAGTACTGCATATATTTCCTACAATTGGAAATACATTACGAGGGTGTAATTAAGATGTGAAGTGCGAGTAGCGGGAGATTTCCGAAAAATTTTAAATTTTTCTTTTGTAAAATTAAAAAATCAGTGTACTTCTCGTGACATCATCTTCGCTCATCATACTTTTCCAATGCTTCTTCAAAATAATAATTTATTTATTTTGTTACATTGATACAGAAGATAAATTACATGTTACGAAATAGTTGTTCTTTGTCATATAAGTAATTCGACTTTATAATTGAAGGCGGATCAATTCTTGTATTTTACAAATTGCTATTATGGGCTATCAGACGAGTCTATAGACTCGCATATATCGAGCTTTTAAATACCTTTTTATTTATAATTCATGCCTCTTTAAGCTTACAATTTAAAATTCTGTCAATACGTTTAATTAAAAAATCGAAATAAATTATTATACATATTGATGCTATCATCTTTATAAGTATATTTTTTCGTTACTTTCTAATGGTAACATAAATGTCAAAAAAGTTAAAAAATAATGCATTACTTTAACAAATTTTATAGCACACATGTTGAGGGAAAGAATTTTTCTATATGACAACTATTTGTTTTACCATAACAGGTAGTGCTACTATTGTTATTATTGCTTTCTCTTGTTATTACTGAATCTAAATGCAAAAATATATTTATGCGTATAACTTATTAAATATTTTCCACTATGCCTTACAACTTAAATTTCTTATATAACGAAGAAATTGTAATAAATAAATTTTTATTTATTGAAAATAAATATAACAAATAATTTTTTATAACACATATATAAAGAGTATATTAAATTAGTAAGTATATTGTTAATTATTATTTATTTAGATGCAAGAGATGAAATGTTATATTAATATTCGATTTATAAAATTAAAGTTTTTTTTCAGTGTTATGTTGCAATAGAAGACAAAACCATAATTTTAAAATATTTTAATCACAATGTAAAGGAGTCGCTATGTATGTACGTGTTTGCTCGTTTGTTTTGTGCGTATGCATGCAATAAAGCACGCGTGTGTGTACGAATGCACGTATGCGTGTTGCGTGTATGCATGTGTACAAACAAGACGGGCTTTCTCTGCTAAATTAATAAGAAAAATAAATCAAAAGTTTTGATAGTTACAAAGAACGTTGTTAAAAAGAGACATATAATATACGTGAGACATTATCGACACCCAGTCTATGCTAATACGTTTTTAATCCGTTAAATAATAACTTGCGACAGCTTTTGGAGTATGTCAAGGAAAAGTTTTACATCGCGGTAATATTTTTTCTATTTAAAAGATGATGATATATTGAAAGCTTATTTTTATTTTTACTTATGATTTATTGCGAAAACATTGAATTTTATAATACTCCTAAATTTTAAATTATGCATTTCTAATTACAGCATTTAATAAAATTAATGAAAATCTTATATTTACAATTCCTAATTCATACATCTGTCATATATCTTTAAAACAAATATATAGAATACTGTGATTCTTATTAGTTAATGAATTATCGTTATGAATATTTTTCTTTATGAATAATAAAAAATAAAAGGTTTCATTTAGTAAATGTATTGACAGTTATATTGAACATCGATCTTATAGGAATAGCATATAAATTAACTTATATTTACTTAAATATCTGTAAAACTAAATGATTTTCTAAATGTTAATACAGCACATACTTCATATTTATGTTTTCTATTTTGAACTGAAGGTTCAAATTAATCACTTGTGTAAATTGAAAAATAATATTGTTATTTCAACATTAGTAGCTACTTAAAATAAATTATTAAAATAAGATTTATTAATATTTCATAATTTGTCAATTTTATAGTAATTTGATTAATATTATGAATATTTATTATTTTTTAATAATCAACAAATGTATATTTGCAATATATTGGGAAAACTCTATAAAAAGATAATAAGCTCCAATACAATGTATTGAATAATGCACTGGAAGTCTAATTGATATTAAATTTTCAAAACAATTATAATATTATATTCATATTTTTTTTATGGTTACACGTAATTAAGTGTTATAATATATTGTAAATAATCTGTTATTGCAATGTTTTCTTGTAATATATTATTATAATATTTATTTAATAAATTATTTACATGTATTTGAATTAAATTTACATGAGTTATAAATATTAATTCTTAACATCAAATATTTAAATAATTCAAATATTGCTTTATAAAGTTTTCATAAATACTTGCACTCAGAAAATTGTAATAAATCATATAGTTATATAAATTATATTAATCATTTGAAAAAATTATTCTTCTAAAATTCTTATTAATACATCTAATACTATAAAATTTTAAATGGTTCGTAGTCTATATATTACTAATTTTGAAAATAATTTTTCGGAAATATCATATGGTATAAAATATATATGAAAGAGAAGTATTAGTAATTGAATTTTAATCTATTATTAATGAGGAACTATGTGGATACTTTCTTAGAATCTTTTATATATCATATTTATTACTTTTGAAAATTTTGCGAAAATAACTAATGCTTGCGTTTTTAAAATTTATGGAAAACCTACGACAATATTTTTACTAAAATAAAATTGATGAAATTGATATTTGTTAATATGAAACATCGATAACAAATTAAAAAAAAATGGATTTCAATGTTTCTAATAAAAGTACTTTCATTAAAATGAATAATATCTCTGTTTATACAAGAATATATAACTGATTTCTATAAAGTAAGATTCAAATATTAAAGCGCCTCGATCTGTTCTATATCTAGCAGAAAATGTGGACCTCCGTGTAATTTTTTACAACGTATTGTACAATAATGTTTCCATTAATTTAAATTTAAATTTAATGTTAGTGTTAATCTAGTATTTATTTCACAAATTCACAATTATGTGCTTTCGATCAATAAACGCATTGATTATAACTGCTATATCAATATAAATATAAATGAACATATCTATATACTACATTGCATATTTATCTATATATATATATATGTGCCAATATTAATGAATCCATATTTAATCATTTAAATAATTTTTGATATTATATAATTATCGATAAATTAGACAACAGCAAATTAGATACTCTTAAATTATGGTAGAAATAATTATACGCTTTCATTTTTATCTTCTACTTTAAACCCGTAGAAACTTTCGCGGAGTGAAATTTCCATTTTTTATAATTATAATTTATGTTTATGAAGAATAATAATGCTAAATTATGGATGCACGTATTTAATAATTTTTTTTCTTGCTTGTTACTGAAAGAGCGCGCCACCCACAAGAGCAGTGTTCATATTTGTAAAAAGTGAGTTCTCTAATGGAATTCACAATCACCATACGGTGGGCAAAGAGACAAACTTACAAAAAAACTACATCAAAGTACCCATGTTTCGAAAAACATTGATGTCCTTGTAATTATTTGAGCTACTATTCTTCGATGCCGAGGCCAAGTTCCAGCGGCAATTATTGTTTAAACAAAGTGAGGAGGCTCTCTAAAAGAACGGCCTTCACTCTCTTTTGCAGAGCTCACGACATTTTAAGTGTGAATCTCCTCTCTGACTCAATCTCGCAATCATCGCGCAGAACTTCATTCGTGTCGCGCCACTTAAAGTCTTACATGTCGAAGATCTGCGCCGTCTTAAATGTTGCTTCTTTCAGCGTTTCGCACGTTAACTCGGTAAATTGATCGTCTCCGGAGAAACTGGCTTCTTTCGAAAATAACTTGGTGTTTCGTATGTTTATCTACGCACTTATACTAATGCGTAGATATGCTCGCTGATATCATAAAATGGAAAGACAAAGGATAACTTGGGATACGCCCGATTTCTCCTATATTTACTGTTATCCGAATCCTCATTTCCCGGTATATTCTTTATCTTCTTAACTAAAGGTTATCGTGTCAACATCTGTGTCGGTATTACTGTTGGTAGTACACTATTATAGTGTGTGTATAATCCAAACAATTTCATTTTCTATTTCAATTACATTTTAATGAAATCATTAATGAGTCATTATAGATGATTTGATTTAATTAACAGTGTTATCAGTATGTGATTAATATCTGTGTACACGTATCTTAAAACTACAATACTGAAACTTTACGCTGAGTATTAATTTCATTAAAATTTTTATCTAATCAATTTAGAATGAAGCTGCTCAAGATTTTGTAGTTTACGGAAGAAAAATATATATATTTACAAGAGTGCTTGAAAATTACAGTTGCTGAATTGTGTGAATCTGGCATTATAATGAATTTCATTATAATTACAGAGTAATCAGCTTAATATATTTCTCGCGTAGAAAAACAATGCTTTGTCAATTTTCGACATTATTAAAAAAGTTGCACATAGATTACAGTTTGTTATGATTGATTAATCGTACATTACTTAGTACAATGTGATGAAATTCTAAGAATTAATAATAGCTTAGAAGCAACTTGTTATGATATTAATATTTATAAATTCTTTAGATGTTTAGATAATTTTTATAAAAACGTAAAACACTTCTATGAAATTATCATTCTTAAAAATCATACACCATTTACAACATATCATTTTAATTACACAATGAAATTATATTTGCCATGCTAGTTTTTTGCTTGAGTAATGAAATACCAAGTGTTTTGTAATTCTAGAAATTAATTATAAAGAAATAGATTTTTATTCATAAAATATTTGTATGTGATATTTCTAATATTATTGAAAAACTTTAATAACTTATCTAACTATCAATATAAGTTATTAATATAAAATTAATTATAATCAATAAAGATTTTTTTATATTTACTGTAAAAAAATAAATTCATCACACTATATTTCAGTTGGCTAAGTAGTGTTTATAGAATATCAATATTTTATGAATAGATTTCTTGAAAAAATTCACGATTCTAATTATATTTTGTAAAACTATTTAAAATATACTTAAAAAGTTAAAATGTATAAAAATTTAACTTCTAATTTTTTATTTAATTCATATTTTAATGAATCTTGTTATATAAAAATAATGTAAGAATACAATTTCAGAAACATACAATTTTTTTCATCTTTTTTCGTTTTTTTGTTTCTTAAAAGAAACGGATTCGGATTTTTCAAATCGCGTTAATTAAAACTTCGCTATATGAATTATTTAATTAAAGTATGATTGAAATTTATGAAATTAAATCGATCTTATAATTATTATGGAACGTAGCAAGTTTTTTTTTTTTTTTTCTTTAATTTCAATACAATATTTGAGTATAAAAATAATACGTGGAATAATGATTAAAAAGTAAGTGCTGTGAAGTGCGTTTTATTAATAATTGATACGATTTTTTATTCATAGTTTTATATTCCTACGATTTTGGTGTACAGTTAATAGTCATGCTTAAACTTACTTTTCAAAGTGTCTATGTTAAGATTGTACTTCATTATAAAGTCCGTTAGTGACAACTACATTAATCTAAATAAAATTTTTTTTAATTATAACAAAGTCATGTATGTAATTTTACATTAAGTTATTGTTTTTTAATTGTGGAAATATTATGGGAAAAAAATTGAATCAAGAATAATTAACTGACTATTAATAAAATGCAAGAGTTAAAGTTTGTTTTAACATTCACTTTTAGAAGAGAAGGCTTTAAAAGAATTCGAGGCACATCTTATCCATGAATTGCTTGCTTGTGACTGCGCCGACAGCGACCTTGAAAACATGGCTGTGCGAGGTGTCGTGATGGTGCGAGTCTCCTCTCGTCTTCCGCACAACTTTGCCGAATACTAATAAGAAATCAAGCGGATGCAATCGTTCTACGCCTTTTACGACCATTCACAATTAAACGGGCAATTATAACATTAGTTCATATTTTGCTCTTTCAGGCGTCGATTAATCGGCTCGTTTTCAATCGACAGTACTCCGATTACAGAACGAGTCTTCTATAAGTGACGCTTAGTAGTAAATATCTGAGCATACTAATCAAATGTAGCCGAGACAATATATTGCACACTCTACGCATTCATAAGCGGTGCAAGTGTTGCAATATCCCTGTGGCTACGTTACAATGCAAATGAGTAGCTTGAACTTTTGATGGATCTTTGACAGGTTGAGCAAGTCAAAGAGATTAGTTTTTATTGTCTTTTAACAAAGTAATTTGCCTTAAGAGCTGTCAGTGTTCATTTCAATGAATATTTTGACCACATCATATAATCTCTGAGGCGCCTGAACTTTCAAAAAACTTTATCTCTTCTTATATTTTATTATTTTTTTTTTTTTTATCTACATTTGTTAATGGAAAACAAATAAATATATGTATACTTTTATGAAAAAAAAAAAAAAAAATAGTTCATTAGTAGTTTTTAATTTTATATTTAAATTTGATATTCATTTACGCCATTTACCGATCTCGAGATGTGTATTAATCAAATAAATCAATTTAAATGCTTCATTATATTAATTTAAGACACAAAAACAATATATGAGAATAGTCGCTCCGTATTGAAATTCATAATTATATTACTTGAATATTTACAAAGATCTGTAGTACTAAATTTAGTTTAAGTAAGGATATATCCTTTAACGAAAGTCTCTTAAGTACTTGAACCGATACAGCCATTCCTGTTGAAAGCTATATGAATATTGACTCAAATGGAGCATATTTTTATTACTGAAAACACAACGTCTTTCTGTATACATAAAAGTATAGGAAGAGTTATGTGAATAGTACGTGGAATATTTGCTCTTTTCATTAGCGTAACTGCCCTCTAGGCATTACAGTTCATATTTAAGATAAAGATGTTTAAAAACTATATTTATAATTTTAGATTATTTTTATAAACAATTAATTTGCAAAGAGATTTTAATTTTTAACATATACTACTGTGTTCAGGCTTAGGAAAATACAAATATAGTAAATTGTAAGTTAAAATTTATCATTATTATCATTGTTTTAGTTTGTTGTAACGTTTCCTTTTTATTTTCTTAATAAGGTTGTTTTAAAGTTACAAAATAAATAAATAGAAAAGTCAAGACTTTACATTGATCATCTACTTAATATTTTTAATAGATATCTTTATTCATTTAACAGTAAATGGAAAATAGGATAAATGATCTTTTTTAGAAATAAAAGAAATTATACCGTTAAGTATTTGAAATTAATTTAATATTAGATTCAAACTATAATATAAAATTCATAAATGTAATACGTGCCAATAATTAAATTATTATTATTTAATGGTTTAAATTATTTTATTCTTTATACATAATCTTGAATTAATTAGAAAACGTTCAATAAAATAGATATAATGAGTTTTTCAATATTTTTCTTCTACGTAAGGTAAAATAAATTAGCGGTCGAGTTACTTATTTCAAATTTGAAAAATAAATATACCTTTAGTATATATATATATATGTATAGTATTGATATTCTAAACCAAATATTTTTCATGTAACTGGAAAAAGAAGAGGTTTCCATAAAAAATTAAAGTTGGTGAATTAATGCTGGTTTTCGTACATAGAAAATATTTTATTGTTTCAATGAAAAGTAGTCATACAAGACAAATTGAAGATTTTGTGCAATCTTATTACTGTATCAAGTAGTGTTAATTCTCTTTTAAGTGACTACATCTGCTATATGTCAGACCTACGATCGAACAATTGCATATTTTTGATTAACATATCTTTTCTTTCTGTATTATTATTTATATTCGTATTATTTATAAGAATCGAAATAAACTATATTATCGATCTGTTGCAAGAAATATTTTTAAAAATGTGTATTGAAAAAATTAAAATGAATCGTTGTAGCAAAGTTTCTTAGCTGTTTGGTCTGGATCAAACAATATTCAGAAGGAAATTATCTCATGCATATTAATAGGGACATTCACTAATAATACTAGAAAGATATATTATAAATACTTTTAATTAAATTTAGTAGATATGATTTAAAATTTCAACATTTCAATATTAAATCATCTGTAATATTGGAAATTTTGAATTTGAAAATGGTTTGATATTTTAGCATGTATTTAATATATAATTTTTATTGGAAAAAGTAATAAAGTTTTATTTTATTTTATTTGGTAAAGACTAGGATAAAATATTTTATATATACATCAATTTCTTATAATATATACTTGTAATATAAAAATAACACAATTTATACTTTCTATTAAGTTTTTTTTTTAATCATATTTCTAATTAATATTCTATATCTCAAGTATAAAATTATACCTGTATAAGTAGTCTGCAATAGATCAAGATCATTTTTTCCTTTTATGGACGTAATTTTCTTTCTACGCTATTTCCACATTCCACTATTCCAATTCATTATTGATATTAGTATAGTGTAATACGTTCAAACAACATCACAAATTATCATTATAATACAAAATGTGTTCACTTCAAGGCTACTTAATGATCAATAAGAAGTATTTTAGTATTCATTAAATATATCCAACAATATTCTTTTCTTAGAATTGTATATTTATCATTAGAAAAGAGTGATATTAGTAGCTTATTACTATGGACTTTTAATGACACAAAAGTTTGGAAAGTTTATTTAGTATTGCAGATACATTATTTACTAATTATAGTATTTATAAAATCTATAATCGCAATCGTATCGAAAGTACATTTGTATATTTTTATATTATACCACACACATATAATCGTTATTAGTTCCATAAGATTATATATTAAATATTTATATTTATTTTTAACAAGTTAATTGTAAATGTATAAACCTATCAGCATTATAATTTTATAAATTATTTTATATTTTTATTTAAAATTGAGATTGATTTTTCAAATATAAGTGAGTAAAATATATATATAAATATTTTGCGGTTGAATTAAAACCTATTTTAAAACATCACTTTAATGCTATAAATAATTAAACCAAATCAAGCGTATAATATTATATCCAATAATTCTGAATAAGTCTTCTCAAATTCATTATTAACATTTTACCCACTATTTAATAATTAATAATATTGTTAATGGTTATATTTTTAAGATAAAATAAACGGTTAATAATAATAATAATAATAATAATAATAATAATAATAATAATAATAATAATAATAATAATAATAATAATAATAATAATAATAATAATAATAATAATATATGTATATATATATATATTTCTTTTTTATTAAGAAGTTTGTTCAGAAGCTAATTAAGTTATTCTCTATAAATATAATTACACAATTTAACTTAGTATAAAGTAAGAATATATTGATTTTAAATAATATTATTTGCTACTTTATTACTTTTTCAATTATTATTAACATTCACATATAATAAGAAAGTCTTAAAAGTAATATTTTCATCGTTATTAAATTATAATACTTATAAATAATAAACTATTACAATTATTTTTATGTAGTACATAGTACATAATTTTAACTTTAACATTTCAATTTTAACGAATTTACTTTTTGAAAAGTTTTACATTATCTTATAAGAATTTAAAATTTATTGTATACTTAGAAGTGAAATATTATAGATTGATAATAAAAATAAAACGAGAAATGATTATAATTTTAATTAATATTTGCATTAATAATTCTTTATAATCATTATAATAAATAGAATCAGTCTGTGTTGAATTAATAAAATCCTAGTGCATATTGAATATTATCATTTATAATTCAATTAGTGATAACTGAATTTAATCTTTATTGTGTTAAAATTCACGTAAATTTATTTTATTTAGCAATTACATAATAGATTAATTACCCAATTTTAAGAAAAAATTATAAACTTTATTTTTATAACAAGATTTTCTATCAAACTGGGTGTTTTTTCTTTATTATTACTAAATCAAAAAAATTAAACTAAGCATTAGTTATTCCTAGATATTTAAATTATTCATTGTCCTTTTACGTATGTTATTTTATTCTGGTAAAAATGCTATTATTGATATAAGACATGGAAAATTATTTAAAATCAGAACAAATTATTTGTTTATATATTAATGGAAATTGATTGTATATATGCGGTAAATTTTCTTTTCAAAGCAAATTTCTAAAATTCTTTATATAACTCTCATAATTACAAATATACTTAATAACATAGCTATTTATTGAAACACACTTGTTACATACTCTTTTTTATAAAAAAATAAAAATCCATTACTTATTAATGAATTTTAATAATCACATAAGGACAATATTATTTTCATTTAAATATAAAATATTTGTAGAATTTATCAAAAAATAAAATCACTAATTAATTAACTAATAGTAATATTATTTTCTCGACGAAAAGTAAATACAGAGTATCATGAGAGTTAGACGGCTAGTAAACGCGAAGAAATGGGTCATGTTCAAGGAGATTCTTTCTCTTTTGAAGTGATAGGGAAGGGGATTGTGAAATTCCGTACTCGTGTTTCAAGCACAGTACCTTCAACAGGTGCGTACTCGTCACTTTCTGCTCTTTAAATCGTAGCATAAATATCGTCTAAATTGAAAGTTATACGAGTTTAATTAATTACGCTGTGTTCATTCGTTCATGTACTTTTATTGAAAATTTGTCCTTGAATTTCTTACAAAATAACGCTTGCAGATTAAGAATACGTAATGTAACTGTATACATTACAGTATGAATTGTTTAAAAAAAAATGTTATCTCTTATATGTTGTTTTATCTCCAATGTTGCCTCTGTTGTCTCATATGGATATTATAGTCGGTATAATAATATAAAGATTTATGAAACATAATTACTCGCTACATTTTACAGATTTTCTCATTGATTGCTTACATCTATGAATTCTTTAAAATAAAGAAAAACTATCCTTCTAGTTATTAAAATATTAATTCCTCAAAACAGCATTCTTCATGACTCTTTGAATCTTATTAAAATGAATAGGAACATTCATTTGAAAAAGTTTTTTTTTTTTGCCATTTAATTTCTTTCTACGTAAATGTTTCGTATTAATTACAATTTAACATGTATGCTCATTACGCTCGAGTGTTTGATTAATTTCATTCTATTTTAAATTTTCTAAAGTGTTGTTCATTTTAAAAGTTGAGTAATCCCGCGCGTTTTGTTAATCACTGAATTATCGAATATTTAGATGAAATCAAATCCAGCCGTCAATTAAAGAATATTTCACTACCCGTACTGGCTTTGTTTTAATTTATAAATAAATGCCTATAATATGATAAGGCGAGACAAACTAAAACTGGCTCTTTGACTTTTCAAACTTAAAACACATTCTCGCCTCCAATTTTAATTTTAATTTTCCGCATTGCTGTTTTAGATAGTAAAACGCTAATTAACATAACATTAATTACGTTTAAAAATTTAAGTATTTTTTAATGTTTTTTTCCACGGAAACTGTATTATATGATGAAAGAGACATTTATGAAAAGCTTTGTATTTGTATACAATTCGGATGAATAAAGTGAGCAAATATTTGGGAGATTAAGCTATACAAAACAAAGTGCATGAATAAATATTCTAGCAAAATTAAACATGCCAAACATAGTTACAATGAATATCACAGGTAATGATAATCGTATGTAATAATGAATTATTATATCGAATTGCGCCTAACTAGTGGAAAGTCGTTTGGTGCCATCTATGACGTAATGAAATAATACAACATTTCACGAAGTTTTCTCAATTTTCGTAATATCGTTCGGCAATCAGTACATATCAGGGAGTGTGTATATATATATATACGCAGTTTGCTATCAACAAGTTCATCAGAGCGCGCGAATCCAAGTGGACGCGCGCATTTAATTCTTCATCGAAGTGCCCACCGCTTTTCTCACGCACACGCGCGTATGCGTTAAGCCGATGAGCTAAGCTGTGGCGGTGATTCTGAAAATGTATATGGAACATGGAAACGCACTTTCTCGATTGTTGGCACGTGTGCGTTGATGCGCACGCCGAGTTAGCGTTTATGCTCTCGCCTCGCTGCCCGGGAAAGTATGGACTAACGCGTCGAATTGCCGCAAAACGCGAAAGCTCTTTGGACATTCCTCTTCGTTTTGTCTTTCGAGTGCGTGAATTTTATTTTGTAAAACTTATTTGAAGCGGCCGTTTTAAGGTTTCTTTGATAAGAGAGAGAGCAGGAGAGTTTGTTAACAACAACAAAAAAAACAAAAAAATGCATCGATAATGATGCATAGGTTCAGTTTATTAACCCAAGCTGTAGGAAAATACAAATAGCCAAGCAACTGTGGAAAATTAATGAAGCCAATGGGTTCAACATTCTTACTGTGTGGGGTTCATTGGCAGAAGAAAAAAATTAATTTAATTTATTTACCAATTACTTATCTGCACGTGCTTATTATTTTAGTATAGTTATTGCACTGGTGCGTACATTGAGAATTGCAGGCTGTCATTAATTTTAATGATAATGCTATTTTATTCACGATAATACCAGAGTCTACTTAGCATGATATTTATGCTCGTGCAAATCTGCGGCGAGAATATTATCTTCGAGCACAGCTTGGAAAGACCATTTACCTTGATTGGGATGAAAAATTGTAAAAAAAATTAGGTTCAAAAGTTGTAATTGCGTGGAAAATCGTCCGAACCACATTTACACTTAGTTAAACTTGAAAACGACACTTAAGAGTTATATGATATAAATAGCTCCTTAAGCCGTTTAACAATTGGCTAGGAGCATGAAATTCTCAACTAATCATTGGTGCTTATAATCATTGCTGCACAATTCTTGATAATTGGTTTGCAATAACCGAAAATTATGAATGACAGCTTTATTGTCTACCCGTCACCTTGCATTTCAGTCTCAAAGCAATCTATTAGTGAATGTTAGGAATTTTTGCGCTACTACGTTCTAGAAAGAAGTGAAAGTTGTTAAGATATGCTTTTCCTAGTTTATCTATAGATATTTATGAATATTTCTAAATATTCTACTGTATAAGGACTTTTATTATTTTTGATGACACTACCCATTAAAAATCTTAGAAAATGACAAAATTATTTGTAAATGGAAAAATTGGACTTTCACGATAAATCCAAATGTTTCTGAAATAAAAAATGTCTTTCAAGGTTTTGACGTTTCAACACATATAAAAACGCGTTTCCGAAGCTCGCATGCGTGAGAAAATATTCTTAATAAATATATATTATATTTAAGGATAAGCTTGTGCATTTTGCATGATACATTTAATTAAGTAAAATTTTTGCAATAAAGAATTCCATGCCAGCACATTATGTTTCTCAACCGATTTAATAATTCGGCCTCGTTATTTTTATATAACATCATGGTATTTCAATCTCATAACATATAATTTTTATATAATGGGAGCAGGGTGGGTGGGCGGAGACAGTTGATATTCTATGTAATTTGTACATACAATTTACTTATTATTTGCGTATTATGTACGAAAGAAAGAGTGACTGTATTCTAATTATGAGTGAAGAAATGCGCGCAAAAAAGATAATTGAAATATACGAAGATCATTGTCGCATAGAAATGAAATGGAGTTTAATCCTCGAGGTAATGTTGTAGAACGTTGACCTTCTAATAATGCGCGTACTAGCACGTCAACATTTTCCTGATTTTCTCCACTCTCTTTTTTTTCCCTGTTTCTTTCATCTTCTTGAAATCATCACCTCCTATTTAAAAAAATAACACAACGAAATTTAAAGTAAGTTACTATTTATAAATAAGAGAAATGCAAAATATTTCGAATTAATGTCAAATTAATGACAACAAATACGCGTCTTGAGATTAAAAAATATTATTCGATTAATTAAATATTCTGGTTAGTATATTTGTCGTATTGAGCCAGTATAAATAAAAACTGCTGAACTTTCTAAGCAAGCTAGTTATTGACCAGTGCAATCATATAAAAACACATAAAATTACGATGCTTTATTATTTATATATGTATATATATATTTATATATCATAGACGGCGTCGTGATGCCTATATATTATTGATGTACGATCTGAGAACGACTTAAGAAATCATTTTCAATACTTAGATGGGTTCTCAATTGAGCAAATGGCAAGGAAAAATGAGACGATCGATTAAAATGGTATTCTACCGCATTGGGATACGAGCGGTTGATTGTAATCGATGTACCAAAAGTTGCAGAATACGAGAAGCCACAAAAAAATCGTAAACACGTAACAAATATTCGGCTCCATGCACTTGTCGGTCGTATCCCGGTGCCGACTGATTGTGTCCGGGCATACGTGCTCACGACCGGCACGCACGCGCGCGCGCGCATATATGATCGTGCGTGTATGTGCGTGCGCATATACACGAGCGTGCGCCGCCGGCGTTGACTGACAATGAGAGGGAAAATACACTTTCTCCTTTGGAGCTCGACGATCCTGGCTGGTTGGTGGCCGGCCGCGGCGCGACCCACATTTCCAATCTGCAAGCGTGGCTTAACCCAAACCGATAAGCGGATGCTGTCTGTTCGTGCAGATCCTCTCTCGCGCGCGCAGCCGCGAATCAAGGTCGCTCTCACGATATTCGCAAGTCGACGCCACTCCTTGCTGGTCTCGGCGCTGCGCGTGTGGATAACACTTTCTTTTCGTTTGTGCATCAACCGCATACGAGCATTCAGCGCTGCGCCGACGATCCTGCGATCCTGCGCACCCGTTTGCACAGCCGGACTATCTGCTTATTTCGTGCGCCACTTCATAATTGACACTTTGCAACACTATTCGCGTCTCTACAACTTTATATTGATGCTTAGCGCGACGTTTGATTGCAACGGCTCCTTAATTACCTTATTTGTTGGTCGAGCTATGTGTCTATGTACATCAACGATATTCGCGGAGCGCACTGCTCTACAACACCTTTCCTTTCAATTCATAGAAAATCCTCGTTTTTCTACAAAGACTTTTTACAGTCTATAGTTTAATATTAGAAAATGATGTTTGGGACTAATGAATTTACGACCTTTCCAAATTCTTAATCGTTTTCGTAGGGGAATTTTATGTGAGTCCACTAGTGAATAATAATAGTGAATAAGTACGATGACCGTTAACTTACGACGAAGAATTCATATTATTCGTATTTGATTCATATCGGATTATATTTATAGTTTGTAAAATGAATTTGCAATTTACATTTTTCTAAATTTCAATTAAAACTACCATTTGCTACTAAAAATAAGCAAAAATATTATGATTTTCTAGTTATTATCGTTACATTGCATTTTAATGTTTTAATTTGTTGTAATAAATTTGAACTTATGAGATTTTCACATTGGAATATTAATTCAGATTTAAGGAAAATGAACATTAAAAATTAATTCAAAATAAATTTAAATGCTCATATATTGTCGTATAATGCAATGCTGTTTTTATAGCTTAATTTTTCTCCTTCGTTTTTATCTTGTGTTTGTATTCTTAAATCTCATTTTATTTTACGTTACTTACAATTGCATTATAATTCCGATTAAAAATATAACTTTACATGGAAGATTAATTGATTATTTTAAATTATAAATTATTATAAAATTTATTTAAAATTAGCTTGACATTCAAGTGGTAGGCTAAGTGATCGACTAAGACACCTAGTGGTGGAGTAATTTAGATATTTAATAGTTATCTACGTATTTGAGATGCAAGACACTTTGTAAATTATTATATAAATAATAAACTACTCATTGGCTAAATATTAAAAAATATCCAAAACAATCCGAAACTGTATGAATTTTGTACAATATATTTAAATCTATGAAGTTACATAGGTGTTTATAGAATGAATTGACATTTGACATAGTGATTGCTACAATCAACCTTATAGCCTCTCCTTCGTTCAAGAATGCAACTTCTCACTTTCTCCTCTTACACACACTTGGCCATCTGATTTAACGCCATTGGCTCTATATATATATATATGTATATATATATATATATATATATATATATATATATATATATATATATATATATATGATTTCATAATTCAATCATCGTTCGTTAATTTTTATGTTTTATAACAAATTATAAAAAGTTTTATTATTTGTTGGAAGCTTAATTAGCGACAAAAGTTGAAATAATTTCTTTTAATATTTATAAAATATTGTTTTTTTTGTACAGTATATAAAGAAACAAGCTGTCGTCGATGAGCCACCAATAGTATTGCGATTTTCCGAATTGATTGTTCTATATCATACGCGAGCACCTTATAAGGTTAATAAAACTAAAATATTGCAATTACGTTATAACGATATTTATTAGAATATTTATTATCTTTATTAGACCATTGATATTAACAATGATAGCAGCAACATTTAACGATAGTCCTATTACACTAAATTACAAATTACGTTGTTCCGTGTTAAACACTCCATTTAGACTAAACGACCATAACCATTAGTATAATGTATATTAACAAATGACGCTCAAAGAATGGTATAACTTTTTTTTAAGGAGCCTTTAGGAGCGGTAGAGACAGAACATGCACATTAATCAAAAGAGCATCGAAGGATATCGATAAGAAAAAAATTAATGATGGGGAGAGGCATCTCAAGGTACCGCTCATCAATGGTGTGAGTTGTTTCAGATTCCTTAGTTGCGACAGAGAGTACTTCCACTAGGCACGCGATTATTGCGAAAGCATCCATGCGCTCCTGCACGACGCGTACTTCTTTGGACTTGCCGCGCGTCTACGTAATAACGATTCCCCGCGCCTCTCCCAAGGACGACTGCCTCTCCTCAATCGTCGTAATCATTACCTGTAGTAGCCTTAATTTCTTTTCTTGCCTCTTTATTGTATATAGATTTATTTATCTGGTCTCCGTGGCCGCGGTGGTGAATGGCAAGGAACGGCCGACACTTGGGACTTGGCACTTGAAGATAATATCCGCTCTTGGATACATAGTCATTTTACTTCCAGTAACGAAGAAAGCAGCCTCGCATAAATTTAAATATAATTTGGTGAGGTCTTGTAGTGGCCGAACGATTTATAAGGCATACGTAATCTGAGCATTTAATCCTAAAAATGCAAAATATTTCAAGATTTTGATAAATAATTTCACGAAGCTTAATGTAATCAAATAATTTGCGGATTATACTTAAATTATAACATATTGGACAGTTGAAAAATGATTTTGTTGTTGTTGCAATTCTGTTTAATTGCAATTAAAGACCAACGTCGGTCTATGGTATTAGGTGCAATTAATAGGCATTGAAAGTGAACTTAAATTCGATTAAGACAAGAAAGTACGAGAACAAATTGAAACAATAAAAGTTTCAACAAGTAATATTGCATTTCATTCATTTTGTACGAACAAAATTCCATTAATTATGTTTTATAATTCGACTAGTGTATACAAATGTAATATAATACTTAAAGCCCCATAAATATTTAATGTGCAGGATATGAAGAAAATATATAAAATCTATTAAGTGTAAAGTAGTATAATAAAATTAAAAATGGCAAGATGTTAAATTTATTATCTACAAACGGAGGCAACAAATAATGCACCTGTGGTGGTAACCGGTTCTCATCCATTATAAAACGTAAGAAATAAATGAATATATAAATGAATATATATATATATACTGAAATATAAAAAGGCCGATGAAAGTAGATGTGTACGTCAAGAAGGAGAGTGAGACACCAGTTAACAGTTAGGACTCATCAGTGAGAGCAAAAGTATTTACTGATGCGTTCGCGACTATGGCGTCTCAGCGGTCTGGTTTTCCCGCATTCAAGTTTCGATGTCGCGCGCTGTGTGACGAAATGCCGGACGAAGCCTCAGGCTATACCACTTTCACATTCTTCTTCAACATCTTCGCTCTCTTAATCGCTCATTTATTCACGAAATTTCTAGTAAAAAAAAAATTCCATCATCTCGGCGAACTCGATTATAACAATTAAATGAATTTTAAATTGCTCGACTCTTTTTCGAGATGCCTTTACCTTAATCGATCATTCATTTTTTGCTTATTAGTTTTTAAATAATACTTTGTAAGTTCAATTGTAGTATAATTTGCGAGAGCCTTGATAAA
Source organism: Ceratosolen corneri (assembly GCA_030522565.1). Taxonomy (NCBI): domain Eukaryota; kingdom Metazoa; phylum Arthropoda; class Insecta; order Hymenoptera; family Agaonidae; genus Ceratosolen; species Ceratosolen corneri. The sequence continues at coordinate 25,535 of JAPYYT010000038.1, read as the reverse complement.
TAAATTAATGAAACTCGAAAGTGTTTACAATTACGTAAACGATTTTAACAGACTTTTTCCCATTATAATTGGCGTACAATTTTAAATAAAATTTTGCCTTCTTTAAACATCTATTTCCATGGACATATTCGACATTATTTCATAATTACGAACGATAATTAAGGAGCAGACAAGATTACAAAAATTTAATCTAAATATTATCGACAGTGGTAATATCTATTTTTTTATATATTTCACATTTAAGATGGTGGAAATAGGTAGAATTTTATTTCCTTGTGAATGTTCAATTATTATTTCAACATCAGTTATTTGTTGCTCTATTAGTTCAATAAATTGATTACTTCTATCTCATGTCTATTGAGTCTAATTTGTTAATAATCACATTTATTTATTTACATGCACTCACACATTCGAAATCATAACTACGAATAAAAGTATTTTAAAAATGTTTTTGTTAATTTATAATTTTAGTAAATGTGAAATTAAATTTAATAAACAAAATTTTTCTTTAATATTTCTTAAATATTCCAAAATAAAGAGAAAGCATAGAATCGCTTAAAATAGTATTTATATTGAATTACATGTAAATATAATATAATATATGTAAAATATAGCACTATTTGTATGTATAAAATAAGTTTTTTCTTTCTAGAATTCAATCACATTATATATCTGATACATTATTTTAAAAACGATTATCTTACTTATTCAAATAATTTACAAAGAAATTATTTTTGCTTCTTGTGACATATAATTTCAAGATTACTAAAGACACTATAGTATTATATATTATATTTGACAATGACAATTATGAAAAATCGATGGCTTTATTATCCCACTATTTATCAATTTATCCTAAATTACTCATTTTTATTTGATATATGTAATTATTATTTGCAAATATTTATTTAAGATTAAGTATTTATTATTTATTGAAAATCAATATAAAATTGATGAAATATAATAAATTTTTATCAATTTTTTTTTTTTTTTTTTTTTTAAAGACTTTTATCTTATTTTATCTTATTATAAATAATATATCTGTACAGTACTTCCTTATTTTAGCTCTCTTTCATAATTACAAGGTTGCTCATACTTAAAAATGAATGTTCAGGAGAAGGTTAACGAAAGCAAGCTACGTGCTTCAATTTTTAAAGCATTCTTGTATTATATTTGCTATTACCAACATTTCTTCATCGCGCAATAATTTTATTTACGATTTAGGCTTGCTTCTGATTAGTGAAAGTTACATGAATTCAAATAAGTCTATTTATTCAAAATCTTTCTAATATTATCTTCACATTCCTCATTATAAAAGTCAATATTAATAAATTTTTCATGTATACAAATTATAACAAGATAATGATTTTTTCTGTTTAATAATACTGTCTATACATTTTATCAATTTATGCATACAATGCATAATGTGTTAATATATAAATTTGAACATTTCTCTCAAATGTATCATTTTAAAAAAATTTCTTTATCTTACAAAAAAAAATTTTTTAATACCTAATTTCTAAATATATAATTATTTATGTACATTTAAATAATATCTAAGAATAATTATTTTTAAAAAATAGTAAAGTAACGGTCAAATTTTAGGAGTTTCAAATATCATTATATTATATTATTTGATATATTATATCAAATAATTTTATTAATATTACTATTTATATCACCACTATAAAAATTAATATAGTTAAGATACTTAATTCCTTTCAAAATTTTTAGCAAAAATAATAATTACAAACGTGAATATTTGTCAAATTTATTATTGATTTTTATACAAAGTTATGCAAACTTGTAAAACGAACCAATATCAATAAATTTATGGAATATTCAAATAACCATACCAAAATTTATATACAAGCACATGTTGCCATTTTATATTTATTGCGTATAATTTTTCACTGTGCAACAGTCAAGATATTTAGGAATGGTTAAATTGTAGTTTTAAATTTTTTATTGATAATATTTCTGTTAGTATAAAACTTTAGTAATATTATTTCTCAAATTGTTATGTAATTTGACAAAATATATTTAAAAAATACTTAAATTTTGAAAAAAAATGTAGGCGCATTTTTTTATGAAATTAAATATTTCGAATAGTAGTTGAGTTTTTATAAATTTAAAATGTTTGTATTGTCAAACTAGAATCATATCGATTTTTTTTTACATGATGTTTTTATGTATGCTTTGATTCTTTCTCTTTTTCAATCGATGTAATTCCTTGTGAAACGGTTTTTTAACCCCCCGTCTTATGTTTTATATAACAATCTGCTATAACAAATACTGATATTTTAAATAATATTTTCAATATTGCATATTATCTAAATTAAGGACGTAATTAATTGTCGATATTGTTATATATTACAATTTAATCATTTATATGTATTTGAATTGAACAGCTACTATTACAAATTAATTTGAATTTTATACATATTAAATGTAAGGAGTAATATATACCGAGAGAATCAACTTGTTTTTGTACAAAATGTTGAGTTGCTTTATAATTCTAAAACGAGTAAAATCTCCGTTTTAGTAAAATGCATGATAGTAAAAGAACATAGAATTAATTTCAGTTGGTATATAATTCATGAATCTTTATAAATTCAGAATTTATAAATAACTGCTTATAGAATTAATAAGCTCATTGATAATTTAAAGCTTTTTTAATGTTTTTTAATTAAAAATTTAATGCAAAAGTGTATATAGTCTTCAATAATCGTTTACTTCTGCATTAAAATAATATATACAATGCTTTTACTTCACTTTTATTAATTATATAAAAAACAGTCAATTAAATTATTAAAAAGATCTATGATGCAAATGCAATAAATAGTAAATAATAAGCATTACGAGGCAATTGTCATTGTAAGTAAGTTAATGTAAAAAGCTACATACGATAGGAATGTTAAGAAGAAATAATTATTCATAATAATATTTTTTTATATTTTTCATAATAAACCGCTAGTATTATTAAAGAAATGTGAAAGAATGCATATGTAAAATACATATACAGTGACGGAGAGAGAAAGAGTGAGAGAGAGAGAGAGAGAGAGAGGGTGGGGAGGGGGAGAGGACACTTGTGCATGTAGCAGTAGAGGAAAGTTATATGAAGCGCCTTTGAAAGTGCAGAACCTTCATTGTTGACCGACACAGCTAGAATCTGATACACAGGTAGACATGGGGGCATGTCTAGCAACATTGAGCAATGACCGCATTCAATGTGTGTCCATGCATGTCATGTAATTTTCAACTCACCTTCTTCTCGGGTAGGCAAGTTTAACCGCTGAGTCAAGCCCGACTCTCCCGCCTGAGTAGATGTTCATTATTATTATACGTCACATCTTCGCCACTAATTTTCAGGCGCGATATTTCGTTTATTTACTCTATCTTGCTACGCCGAGTTTTATCTTTACTTTTCAGCTCTGAATTTACAATGCTGAATTTTGAAAGCATTAGTTTGAACGCTTACTCGAATATGGTACAATTGATAAAAAGCTATAAAAATTTTAATGAATAGTCCGGTTAATTGTCATACATTCGCTTGGTTTATACAGACGAAAAAATCAAATTATTTAACTGCAATAATGTCGATCAAATTACAACTTTTGTTTACCGCTTTTTCATTCTCTGATTTATTAATTATGAAAATTTTTATACAGACACTTAATCAACATACAACTTTTAATATAAGTTTGACTATAAGTTCAAAATAAAATAGACCATTCAACAGAATAAAACACCAACAGTACAAAATTAAGATAGAAAAGAGAAAGATGAGGCATCATATGTGGTTTTTATTTTGCGTTTTGCCAACAATGAATTTTACTTTATTGCTCTTCATTTTATAACTTTAAGTCACGACCAATGATAATTTTCTCATCAATTAATGTTTATCTAATTACTATTCTTTCTTTCTCTATACAGCCTTTTATTATATAACCTTTATTCAGTAATATATTTAATTAACTTATTTGCGAGATAGAATTTTGATAATTATTGTGCAGTTTATTTATTAAGAAAATCAATAAGCATGGTATAATTTTTAATACAATTGCATATTTACATATCGACATTAGGATTTTAGAAATGATTATATAATATAAATACCAAAATTAGCATTAATATTACTGCACAACACTTAAAGTATCGTTTCATTTTTTCATCAAGTTTGAATAAAATATGCCCAAAAAAATAACATTCTCAAATAGATTTATTTTTTACATTTATATATTTTATACATAGAAATAATGTTTACTTTTTTCACTTGCGTATGATTCAACACTTTTTCTTTGTGAATATGACAATTGAAATATTAAAAGCTCAAAAAGTTCATTGTACACCAGCACGATGCACATAAAAACTTCAATAGGAAATCTAATACTCACAACACGTTTATACATTTAATGAGTTAAATATATGCAGCTATCAACAAAGGATAAATTTGCACTGTTATTTAATTTTAAAAGTGTTATAAGTCAAACAAACAAATAAGTGTTAAATAGTTTGACAACTTAATTCAATAAAATATATTGTTTTAGAAATAATCAATTAATTGAAATTTTAAATAATCCCGTTCGTAAATTTTTATATATCCTTACTTTTACCATAATATAATTATTCACAAGAATAATAAAAAAGCATTAAGCAATCAAAATATTTAATCATTTTTGTTTTTAATTTTCATGATTACTTATGAATTTGATTCATTTTATGAAATAACCTATATTCATATGTTTATATACACGTAAAGAATAGTAACAAATATATAACAAATAGTAATATTTTTTGTTTGTTTATATACTATTATAAAAAATTTAATAAAAAAATTAGTGTATATATTTAATATACTTGTAATCAATGATTGTATAATTAAAAATAAATATATTTGAAAGTTTATATTATTTTTTATAATTATAAATAGTATAAAATAATTTTAAATAAGAATATAATTCTAATATTAATTGTGTAATATTTTTGTATTAAACTTTTTTTTTTTTAATAATAAGTAAAAAGGAAATGATATTCATCTCCAAATTTTGTTTCACAATTTGATCTAAATTTTGCTTTTTGACCATATTTTAATTATAGAAGCAATACATAGTTAAAACTACATATAAAGAATTATACAAATTGACTATTGCGATGATAAATTTAAATCAAATAATTTGAATTATTAGAATAGGTATTCTTTTGTGTAACGAATGCTGGAATTTTCTATCCGTGGAGATGTGCATAATAAAGAAAAATTGTAAAACAAAAGATTGCCTGACCTCAATAATCATTTAAACATTAAAAAACTGTGAGAGTGAAATGAAATTTTTCACGTGTATTCCTCCTTTCGGGTTCTTCCTTTTTTCCTTTTTGCTATCCTTTCTTACCGCCTCTCTTTTCCTCTATTTGTATAATGCAAAACATTGCACTCATTTTTTTAAACGGCTTTTTCGATAATTTAAAAGACATTTAATTTACAAATAGCCAATATTTACTTTTATTTACCATAAAATATTACATATTTTACTTTAAATTTCATTTACAATTTGAACGAAATACAAATTTGTCACTATTGTTTTATTTTTTTTTTCACACGAGAACTATTGTATTTGTATAATATATTTATATTTATTATAGAACTTTAAATGTTTTAAATAAATCTATTTTAGTTTATTATTATTTCAAATTTTTAATTGATATTAACAAATGTACAGCAAATTTTCTGTGATGGTTTATTTATTATAAAACATTACTGCTGTAATATTTCAAATATAAATAATAAAACTTAAATTTAGTTAGTTTTCTATAACGATATACCTGTATTATTTATAAAACTAGACATGATTAATAACAAACAAATGATAATTATTTTACAAACTTGGCAGATATATTAGTATATATTATATGAATATATTATATTCAGCTTATAATTTAATAGTTTGATTAAATTTTCATGATCTCTGATGAAAACTGGCTTCTTTCATTCATATTATATTCAAATAATAATTAATATCTTTAATATTAATATTTACATTTATTGAATAAAGAGAAGTCGTTAATCATTTAAGTCATTTAGCTTTTGTTAAATAATGTTCAATTATTTATCATTAAAAAATCTACGTTCAAACAATAAACTAAAGTAGAAAAATACTTTTGTCTATTGTCCATAATAATACGAAAATGAAAAATTTTCCATTTAAATTAAATTAAATATCTATTAGCTGTGTAGAGTATTGTTTAATATACATATATTATGAAGTGATATTCAAATACATTATTTTTAATAGAGTAATCAAGAATCCCAGGTACTTTTTATTAATAAAGTAATTAATTTTCCTATCTGGCTTGAAAATCATCTATCATTTGTAAATATTTTATTCCAATGTTATTGACTATAAAAATCAAAGATATGATAAATACAATTATCGGCACTTAATGCATTAATCTCTTTTTCGTGTTTCAGAATTTTCAAAATGAGCACAACTGCCGTTTGAATATTGCACGCGTAATGAGCTCGATGCAAACGCAACAGCCAGGATCTCTTCCAGATTATCGAATTGATCCTTATCAACTTCTTGAGGACGATCTAAAGGATGTATACGAAGACATCAGAAGAGTAAGCCTCATTTTTTTCTCGAATAATAATATCTGCTTCACACATTCCTCGATGTATAACTCCGTAAACCGAATGTTGTTTTACAAAATACAGAAAATCAGCCTTTTAATTTTTTTTTTTTTGGTGCATTTATTTTGTTGAGTCGTGGGAATGTGAGGTGAATCCTGGATATTATAAATTTTTTATAATATTATAATAAGAATTTAGATTCACAAAATGTATTTCACATTATACATGAGATTTGCAATTTTCATCTAATTTATAATGCCTTAACAAAGGTTTTGCGAATGCTTTATAGGCAACGTTTGTGAAATTATTATATTGTTATTATAAAGTGCAATATGTAGAGGTCGGCATAGAGCTAGAGAAATTATACAAGCAACTCGTGTAATTTAACCGGAGCTTCTACGACGAGAACGAAAAAGTAACGAGAAAAAGGAAGAAGCTCTTCGCGCCACCGACAATGTTGGCGTGGTTCGGGCTCTGGCCGAATTCCAATACGTGTGTTTCTGCTCTCTTTCGTTCTCCCACTCGTCGCCCACTCACTCGCTCTCTCTCTCTCTCTCTCTCTCTCTCTCTCGAACGTGCGCGGGCTTTGTATGGAATTCAAAGAATGAAAAGTGAACACGAGCATCGCAACTTGCAACTTAGCCGGGCAAACGCATGCGCATAGAGAGTCGATAGATGCCACTTAATTATTCAGTGCCGCTCAATCGGTTGAAATGGTTAGACACTCGCTTTCGCAATGTCACGCATTTATTAATTTCTCGCACATATCCAATCCTTTATAATGACAAACCCAACACCTCATGCTCAACTTCGATCATCGAGACTTTGTAGTTTTAATTATCACTTGCCCTTATCCCACTGTTATAGGAACTGATCGGCAATACGACGAACGAAGAGCTGAGAACGATAGCGACATATTATTTTGGCGGGCAAGGCAAGGCACTTCGACCCATGGTCGCGATACTCATTGCCCGGGCCATCAACTATCACAAAGATAGAAAGTATGCCATCACTATTTACACTTGATTTTTATGCTTTCCTCTACGTTACTCAATTACTCTTCTATCTAGTATCGAATGTAATGCTTTTTTTTTTTTAATACTTACTTTATATATTACTTTATTGAATTCAATTTCAAAATCGTTATACGTAAAATCTGCTTGCACCTCCGATAATAGCATATTATGCTACGCCATTGCATAATTATAATTTAATTTTATTGTATAATTATATTGCATAATTATTTCTATCTAATTAACATTCTCATAAAGACACGCGGCATCTTATCGTCGTAGCTATAAGATTTTCAAAACTCTTTCATACAAAGTACTGTTTAAAAAAGAAAGATTTTAATTTCACGGTACATTTGTACATGCTCACTTGAGTTCGTATTCATTTGTTCAAGTAATAATTTTTTCAATTCAAACTTTTATGTTTAATTTTCGAGTTAATAAATAAATCTGTATTACGCCGAAGGAAAAGACACACTATATTGTTACTAAAATCCAGAAAGTAATGTCGTTTTTATTTTGTTTCAAGGAAATTACGACAAAGAAAATATTAATGTTTAAAACGACTACGTAGAAAAACAGTCGTGGAAAAATTTTCAACATTCACCTAACTAATAAAGCGCGCAACAAGAGTGTAAATTATTTGTACTTTATGTGAATCGATGGATTGAACGAGCTAAATCTATTAAATCGATTGATTTATGTTTTTATCAGTGGTCTCTTAGCATCGCAACGGCAAGTTGCAATGATTTCCGAGATGATCCATAATGCCTCCTTGATACATGACGACGTGATCGACCAATCAGATTTTCGCCGAGGAAAACCGTCTGTTAATGCACTTTGGAGTCAGAAGAAGGTGAAAAGTTTATTCTCTTAACCATACATTTATGGCGTATACATACAGTAATATATATATATTTTTTTATAGATGTATACATATAATTTATTATTATTTTTTTATATAATTTATATATTTATTATACTTTATTATATGTAGTTACTATATATATAATAAAGACATCTAGCAAAAATTAATGATTATTTTTAAAATTGATATTTATATAAGAAAATCTTGTTGAAAATTAAAAGAATAGTTAATTTTATAACCAAATAATAAGAAAATAATACTGAGCATTCAAAACGTTTTTAAGTAAAAATTACTTTTAATAATTTACTGTTTGAACTTGTTTTTAGAATTATGAATAAAAAGTCAAGTGTTATTAAATAAACTTGCATATATTTTAATCTAATTTTTAAATTATTATCAATATTTTAGTTTATTTACATAATCAAATGTACTAATTATAAAAGTATTAATATAATAATTATTAATTAATTTATTTATTAAAACAATATGATTTATTAAACATTTGATTCATGCATAAATGTGATGCACAATTTTCTATGTATTTGTACGAATTACATCCTAAAAATAATCCTCAGATAATTTCATGTCTAATATTATAAGATTTATTTGAATTTCAAAAATAAGTAAATATAAATCGCAGCTTTAACTATTCTTGTAGTTCATATAAAAATGTATAAGTAATCACATGAACTTCTCTGTTATTTTGCAAGATTTTACGTTAGTTTTTCAAAAAATAATATTAAAAAAATATGTTGAGAAAGCTATTTCAACCCTATAATGTTCTCTACGTATGAACGTACATATTTTGTGCGCACCTACAACTTGCATGTGCTTATTGTTCGCAGTATTTAACAGAAAGCAATTATTTGTGCGAGATTTTATCGTTCAAATTTTTGTATTGCAAATCAACGAATTTAAAGTTAGTATAGACGCAAAAGAATTAAATAAAAGGAAGGAGGTTAATGCAATTCGGTTTAGGTATACGCACTTGTGTGCGCCAACTTTTTTTTACAAAACACTTTCTTCCGGAAATGACGCTTCCGATATACATAAATTTTTCTCGGTCAATGTTGTACAATCCCAATTTATATTGAATTTCAACCTCTAGTAAGGTAACTTTTGATAAGGGTAGGCTGCTAAAATTAAAAATGAACTCGCAAATATTCCTAATGAATAAATGATATCAAGTACACAATAGACAATGATAAAATCATGTTTTGCATTTAAACATTGAACTTTCTCTTCTCATTTTTTATACATTATGGCTTTCTCAAATCTTTTCTCTTCTTTATATTTATTAATAATGAAATTATGTATAAAAAACTACTGCATGATTATGAATATATTACTTATTCTTGTGTATGCATTTGATAAATATGTAAATATATAATTTTCATATTTCATAGAACATATCTTACTAAACTCAATAAATTTATATTACCTAAGTAATCAGGTATTTAAATAGTAGTAAAATAGTATCGAGTGAGCGTATTTTATATTCATCAACATTAATTTGATGGTAATGTATAGAAAGTATTCGAATAATTATTACTCTAACTTTAAACATCATGATTAAAAGAAAAAATTTAAGATTATATTGATAAATTCAAATGTCTTATGATTACAATTTCAATGCTTAATCGAGTAACAATTTTAACATAACATGAATTGCATATTAAAAATATTGTTATTATTATTTGTTTTATTCAGTTAAAATAAATTACAATATTAATACATTTATATGTATTATACGACATAATACCAAGAACGATTTAGCTAACTAAATATTATATCTATTCGAATTTTACTAATAGTACAAATAAATATAATATTAAAGTAAAAACAAAAGAATAAATTCGTTCTAAAATTAGTAATTATATACAACTTGATTATAAAAGGTTTAATAAAATTGATAAAATACAAGAAACAATTTTCAGATAAAATACGTCATAATTTCCTAATAAGTTGGGTAGAGTTTTAAATAAAATGATAATGAAAATTTCAATAAACTTATTACTTTATAAGTAAAAGTAATCTACAAAAAAATAAATTGTGTTTGCTCATTGACATTTTTTTGCTATGATTCCATTTAAAATTTCAACTCAATTTCTAAACTGTAAATGTTAAATATGAAAACATTAAACAATAAAAAATCGCTATTCAATGTCTGTATTAATTAATGAAATTATGCAATACTTACAAATTTTTTTTCATACTATAAGGTATATTACATAGAAATGTAAGAGTTATAAAATATTCATCCATAAAAATTTTCTACTAATTATACAGAACATAATTTAAATAAAATGTCTAAATATATATTTTGATTTCGATTTAAAAAGAATCATATTTTTCATTAAAAATACAAAAGGATTGAAAAATTCAATTTGTTTTTGATATATATTTTATTTTATTTTTGATTTTCATAGTACAGATTAGATTATCTTTTTAAATAATAAGTACTAATATTACTAATATTTATTCTAACAAACAGAAATGATTAACTAATGAGAATATACTGTCATTTCTTCATCATTATATAAATTATGTACACAATTTATCGATATAAAAATATAAAGATAAACTATCGTATCTTAAAAGTTTTTTAGTTGAATCATAAAACTAATAGAATTTGTAATAATAAAATTTATATTTTTATACAATTGTAATTACGACAGACTATAATTAAATTTTTATACTAAAACATTTTTTTTAATTTTATTTCTATATATACATTAAAGAAAAAAACCGACTTTAATGCAATAGTATTTACAAATTTATCTTCACATATTTCAGGATTTGAAAACTATACAAGTTTTATTGACCCCTAACTAATTTAGTAATAATATATAAAATTGAACAAATTAATTCAATTAATATATACCAAATTTTATATTTCATTAAAATATTTTATTTTCTCAAGAAAATATAAGAAGTTATTTTTATTTACTAATTCAAAGTTTAAAATAAAAGCAGTTAAACAATTAATCAAGACTAGGTAAAAAGGTATATTAAATAAAAAAAATTATTTTTAGGTAACAATGGCCGGGGATTTTATTCTTGCGGTAGCTACGATGATGATTGCACGTCTTCAGAGCGACGATGTTACCTTAACTCTCAGTCAGGTTTGTTAACACTTTGTGATAATATTATTTAAAAAATTTTTGAATTTCACTTACCTTTCTTAGGAATTAAAAGAACAATTTATTTAAATTGATATAAGACGAAATCTACTGAAAAAGAAATTATTATACCACATAAGTTAAATGTATTAAAATATGTAAAATATATAAATATATAAAAAAAATTTTAATGTTTTTTTATCAAACAAGAATATTTAATTATAGACATATATTTAATAAATATCATATTACTTCTTCAATGGTAATCATAAAAATTATAATGTTTTTCTTTGCACTACATATCATTTATGAATTAGCACAACCTAATTTTAAATTTGCTAGGATCAAGGGATTTTCAATTTTACTTTTAATTCACTTAATAATATATAATATAATAATAATAATAAGATTAATATATTTATCAATTTGAAACAATAATACATTTATTCAATTTATAAATAACAACTGATATTTTTCGTAATATTTGTAATATATATATATTATTTGTAAGTATAAGTATTTTAAAAATTAATTAAAAGTAAAGGAAATTTCTAAAAGCATATTTCATTTTATATTTTTTTATACTTGTTACCATCTGTTGTATATACAATATTTTCGAAACAGATATTGTCGCGAGATGGCGCTGTTATGCACTGAAAGTTTTGAAATATGATATTTACTATTTATCTAAAAATTAAAGCTCTTCACTTTGTATAGATTTATTCATTATGGTAAAAAAACATATTTTAATTATAATTTGGATTTTTTTTAATGGAAAAATATAGGCATACATATTACGTAAAAATTGTGTAAAAAGGTTTTATAAAAGGGTCACTGTTTATAATCACGTAGTACATTATATACTAAATAAAATTATTTAAAGCCAAGTATTATATGAAAAATATAAAACAATTTATAACTTTCTCTATTTGCAATTGCACCCGAATATACTTTCACTTTCTAAAGGTGGTGTGCAATAATTGAACTCGAAAATCCTGTTATTTATTTCGAGATTCATCCGTTTTTTCTTATTAATACTGTGATAATTATTGTTTATTCAAACAAAATATATAAATAACGAAATAGTATAGACATATATAATAGTAGAATGGAAAGCATACTTTAATTAAGAAAATACAAATGTAATAAAATATATATAAAGCATCTTTATAAAATATCCATCAATGTAAATAAGTTATATAAAAAACTAAAATTTATTAATATAATTATCAATATGTTATCAATAGGTTATCACTGATTTGGTCCAAGGGGAGTTTATGCAACTGGGCTCTAAGGAAACCGAAAATGAGCGGTTTACCCATTATCTGACAAAAACTTACAGGAAAACCGCTAGTCTACTAGCCAATTCGGCGAAAGCAGTAAGCTACTATAAAAATAAAAATATATACTATATAATCTACCTTTCCATAATTTCTCTTATTTTATTCCTTTAAGAAGACGATCAGTTTCAATTATTAGCAACAAAGGTAAAATATAATTTATAAGGGAAACAATTTGAATCAGTTAATTAAAAATTGGATACATATAAATTTGTTAATTTTATTATTATTTTTTGAGAACTAAAAAAATTAAAATAACGGAATAGAATATAATTACAATGGTTATGTCAATAAAACATTCCAATTTAGAGAACGTTTAATTTAATTATTAAAATATTGAAAAAATAAAATAAGATGAGCTAAATAAAGCAAATTAAAAATATGTTTGCCTTTATTATTTATTCAAAATCATTTTAACTATTTAATAATTAAAGAAATTATATAATATAAGATAGTATTATGATTTAATCGATTCAAACTGTGAAAATACTAATAACAATAACAATAATTATGGATGATGATGATAATAATAATTGTGATGAGTGGTGTGAATTACGTGACCACCTTCTGCTTAATACGTTTCTGTAAAATTATTATTTTGTTATTTGTTTTGAAATAAATGTAACTAATATAAAAATATAAATATAAATAATTCAAGAAGTACTATTTTACACATTAAGAAAAATTTATATATGGAAGGATTAAAATAATAAATATATTTATAAGATATTACTAATTTTTTTATACAGAGAATCTTTAATAATACCACTTAAATTCTAATTACAAAGTAATAATTTCTTTTCTATGCTTTCTATAAAATTAGCAGTTATTATTTAATTAACTTTATTGAAATTATTTAAAATTATTTATTATTTAAAAACTACGCTATTTTAAACTTTGATAATTTTAAATGATCATTTATTCATTATAATATTATTTAAGTTATAAATATTATTAAAATTAATACAAAATACGGTAAATTAAGAAGTAACTTATACAGATTTTATCATTAATAGGTTGCAATGCTATCTGGAGCTGACGAGTGTCTATCAGAAGTTGCTTTTCAATATGGAAGAAATATTGGATTAGCTTTTCAACTTGTTGATGACTTATTAGATTTTGTATCGTCTTCAGATGCAATGGGAAAACCTACAGCAGCAGATTTAAAATTAGGACTCGCCACTGCGCCTGTGCTATTTGCTTGCGAACGAGTAAGTTTTAAAACAATTATATATTAACTATATATACACTGTATATATTAATTATATATCTACTTCTTATACTTGATGCTTAATTAGTTCAGCATTATAAAAGAACGTCGCTGTCAGTCCGATATGGCGATCTGTCTAATATCTGTTAAAGTAAAAAAAACCTTAAAATAATCAATCAAAGTTCATTAAAAAATTATTCTAAATTGTTTCAAAAAAGTTTGGAGATAGTTGATTAAAATTATTATTACGCACTATATTTTTTATAAAATGTGAATAAAACGCCATTGATGTTAGAATGGTAAATGTTAATAAGAATGAAATTGAATGAAATTATTTTATTTTCAATCATATTATATTCATAAATAAAATTAAATCCTTACTATAATTTCAAAATATTTCAACATATGATATTTAACAATGAATGAAAATACATGCATTATTACATTTTTTCCAGTTGTGTATTATCATCATGTATTATAAAAATTATTTATACATACAAATTCTTATTAATTAATGTTTTAGTATCCAGAACTGAATCCAATGATTATGCGTCGATTCCAAGAGCCTGGTGACGTCGAAAAAGCCTTTGAACTAGTACATAAATCGCAAGGATTAGAGCAAACGAGATTTTTAGCCAAAAAGCATTGCGTAGAAGCCATGAGACTTGCACAAACTTTGGCCGAAAGCCCTTATCAAAAAAGTTTATTCGTTGTTAGCGATTTAGTTATTAATCGTATTAAGTAATGAATTTTCTTTGAACATTTCATTAAAGTAGTATGAATCGCATACATCAGTAATTAATTGATTTTGAAAAGGTTAAAAAGGAGAAGAGAAGAAAAGACATGGAGTATAGATTAGCTGTCGATTAAAAAGATAAAAAAAATTTTAAAATAAAAGTATAATAAGCATTTTATCTCAAAAGATATAAAAGATATAGAATTTGATTTTATAAATAATAGTAAAACGGGAAAATGAATTGTAGACAAGAATTTTTCGGAAACATAAAAAATTATGTAGATATAAGGAACAATTAATAAATAAAGGCTAAAAGCTGAAGTTATATAAAAAATAGTGAAAATAAGAATCAAGGTATAAAAAAGGAGGAAAATTTTAATAAAGTGCCTAGATTTAATACATTATTGTAAATACAATGTAATACGTAAAAATAGTACAATATGCTAACAATACACGTGTTAATACGCAAGCACAGCTTATATTTTTAATCTTTTAAGTTTGTGTATGCTCTCTCCAAATAAATTTGTTTTATAATATTATACCAATATTATAACAATGCCCTTCAAAGATAACAAAACAGGAACATTAATTTGAAGGGTACTACACAAACTAAAGAAATTTCAGTTCCGAAGTAGAAACAAATTAAAATTGTGTTCATTGACTCATAGGATCATCGTTTTCTACTTCGTTTTTATATATTAAGCAAAATCTTAAAGATTTCTGAAAGTTTGCGCTTAAGGATTTGCAAAAATATAATATGTTCAATTGTGTATTAATTTTTTTTTGCGTTATCTTTATTTTAGCTCCTTACTATAAAATGTATATTTTTGCAAGTGGATTTTATTTTAACTTTGGGAAATCTACTTAAGATTACATAAATGTAGAAAAAAGTCGATTATGTAACATAAAAAAGTAATCATAAATACATCTTTATAATATTATTATTTGATTATATTATAAATCAATTATTAAAATAATGATCCATATTGTAATTTACGGTTAAGAAATAACTTATGTTTTCCCATGATGTAATGTATATAATTAAAAAAGCGTGATGCCCGTTGTTAATATGTTTATTTTTCATTATTAATTAATTAAGAATTACAAATAAAAAATATGAATAAACAGATTTGAAAACAAGTGTATAATTCAATTAGAATTGCTAAACTTCTTTTGATAGTAATAATAATTCGTCTCGACAACTACAATTTGAAAACAGATTTTTTATCTTTACAAAATAAATATAAAATAAAAATACTAATAAAGTTATCTAATGAGATACATAAATAATCTCACGAAAATGTCATCTGTTGATTAATTAAGATTTACTTTTGTTATTGAATTTAAAATTTGAGCATAACTATTAGGAGAATTGAATTTTTAGTGAAATTTTACACACAAGATGTTACTAAATATTTTCTTTTACAATTGTACAAGCATGTAAATATTAGATAGTTTATAAATATTGTATCAAGGGGTAATAAAGAGCCTCAGATTAATGGTGTGGGTGACCTGACTCATCGACTTTCTTTAATGCGAAAAATGATAATTACAACGAACAATGATGAGGCTTCATTTGACATTATCATTGTAATAATATTATTGTATGTAAATTTCCTTTTAATATAAAAATTACTTAAAATTCAATGTAAATGTATTTTCAATGGCAATTTGTTCTCTTTGTATCCAAATATACATCCCCTCTATATCTCGTACTTGTTTTGTCCAAAGTCGAGGGCTTCATATATATAAAGAGAAACCGAAGTTCCAGAAGAAATTTTAAGCAAAAGTGAAATAGATTCAAAAATAACGTAGAATCTCGGAGAAAATAATGGGGAGGGGGATCCTATGACGACAGAAGAAGAGTTTACAAGAGAATAAGAATCTGGTTGCTTGCTTTTGATTCTAGTTTCAGTTTGTTCTTTGGCTACCAGGGTTTTGGCGCTAAGGTAACGTTAGCTTGTGTTGGCAGACGTAATTGCTCTTTATTTCACTTTTTCGACAGTTCTATTCGCTAACATCAATTTTACGTAACTTAAATTAAGGAATATAAATCATATTGTGGAATTGTTTTAAGATTATTAGTTAATTATTAATAGCTTGTGTAGTCATACGAAAAGGCGTGCTTAGATTTCAACGTATTCTGATCAAATGTATAATGTGATGTATTACTTCAATAAACCATCATTAAAAAACAAATTTTTAAATTGAATTTTTTATGTAAATTTGGAACCATTTTTTTGTAATAAATGGTTACGCGTATCCGGAGAATCCAATTTCACATAACGCGAGCCAACAATGATGACGCGAGATATATTTGGAGGAATTTCTTGATTAAAATAGAAGCGTTCGCTGGATTGCGTTACTTATCCAATACGTGTCGATACTAAAAAAGAATCCGTAATTTTTGGGTAATATTTTCTTTCTTCTTATTTTACATTCAAGCGTATTAACTACATAAACTATATAATACTATTTATATATATAATACATATAATAATATATTATACTAAATAACAAAAATAATCAGCTTTTATAAATGCAAAAAATACATTTGTTATTGCAAAAATGTTGTAATTGTGTAATAGAAAAATTTAGAAATCAGGATGATTTCTACTTCAAAGTTCGTGAATAAACAATTTAATTCTCCGATTAATCTGTACTCGCCACAATCCATTCAAGAGGCACTGGATCGTCAAACACAAGTTTTATCGAATGGAGCTATCGGGTAAGATGAGTTATTTAATTCTTTATTTGTATTACAAGTTACGATATAATATAAAGAAAATGATTCAAGGTTAACTCTATTGTATTATTCAATTATTATATAAATTATTCATTAAAAATTATTTATTAATTAACACAATTAAATATACCCAATGTTTAAATGTAAAAAATTTATGTGAAGATTCATAGCTTCAATTAATTCAATTATATTTCTGTACATTAATTTAATTTATATTTATTTTTTCAAATAAAATTTGAACAATTTTTTTTTGAAACTTTTTTTCTTAACTTTTTAAATTTTAATTTAACTTAATCAATTTGATAATGAAAATTTATTTAATATTTTAATATATGTCACAATGGAATAATAATTTGGAGAAAATAAAATTTTGGGTTTTGTTTAACATACTATTGAATTGTATTTTCAGTACTTTTTTAAAGTATAAGGCGAAAACAAAAAGACAAAATCATAATGTATTCTCATACTTTTGTATATTTTGTATTTTATACTGATTTCTATAGCATAAAAATTCCTATAATTACGAAAATATTTTTTAATAACTTGTTAATTTTAAAAAAGTGAAAATTTCAAATACTAATTTTCTTTTATTTAATCATCAATTTTTAAAAACAAATTTTAAATATATCTGCATAATTTTGTATCAATATGCAATTGAGAAAAAATTGTTAATTATTCATGATATCTATACATTCATATAAATACTTTAAATTACTGTATATATATTATTGTAAACTTTAAAAAAATAAATAGAAATAATAAAAAAAATTGTAATTTTCTATTTAATCTAAGTCAATATATATTATAATAAAATTTACTTTGTTAGTTTTGAAATATGAAAAAAATTATCTGATATAATATGCTCTATTTAACAAATAAATAAAATATTTTGTATTACTGAAATTAAATCTGTTTTATGCAAATCCATCAAAATCAAATCCTATAACATTTATTAATTAACTGAAAAATGTTAAATCCGTAATTTACTATAATTATTATATATTATATTATTTATCAGACATCCAAATTTTGTCTTTAAATAATCCTTTATTCCATAATTAAAAAAATTTATTTCATAAAAAAATACATTTTATTGTAAATAATAATTAATAAAAATATCAAATTTTTCATGAAATTACTAAAATAATAAAATATAATACATTACTGTAAAAATATAAATGAAATAAATTCATACAAAAAAAGTAATATTTTAAAAGAAGCATATAAATAATATTATATATATTATAAACATTTTCATATGAATTGTATTAGAATCTCAAAAGAACCATCATAATAAATTCAATTCAGATAAAAAAATTATATCTAATTATAGCTGACGCTTATTTTTAAAAACAAATTATTATTAACAGCAATGGAGTCTGAGACGTCGATAAATTTGAATAATAAGAGTAATTCAGGGCATCTGTATATTAGAATATCAATATTATCAGAAAGGTTATTCATCGCACCATCAAAAATACGTACAATAAAAAAATGAAAAGACTTTTACTAATCTACATTTGGCACAAGGCTCAGGCATCTTATAAACTGAGTTTAAACATCACATGCTTTCGGGAATTCCATACCGATATTTTCTTTTTTTGCGGTGAATAGACAAATTGTTATCAAATTGCATGAAATTCCCTTCTACAACTGAAAAGTAAATTTTGTTAAAACAGTTGCTTTATGTTAAATTTTATCTGTTTGTAATTTCATTATTCCTATTTAAAGAATATAAACAATTTTTTGTGGAGAATATATCGAAAAATTCTGACAATAACAAACTTCTCATAAAAATATGATTTAAATTTATTTTTGAAATCTTTGATATCAATGAATAATATATTTAGATGATAATCCTGGATTATCTATTACGTACATGCATGCAACGTAAAATTTATGCACGAATTTTTTGTAATTTTTAAAACTTAATTAATAATATGAGGTAATAATTCAAAACATTTTTAGTTCTTTATTAAATGAATTTGTTATTACTCTTTTTTATTTTATCTAAAATTTACTTTAGAAATATGTATTTTATATATGTGTAAAGCCGTAATAAATATTTTAAATGTATAAATTAATTATAATTGTTATATTCCGTATATAAGGAAAAAAAAAATATATATATATATATATATGATATTCAATTTTGAAGACATGCTTTTATTTATAAATTATTCATTTATTTGTTAGAGAATTAAAAAAAAAATAGTTATCTAATGTTAATTTTGCTAATTAAAATTTTATATAATAAAATACGGAAATGTTAATAATTTATTGGTATTTAAACTTCTTGAAGCTATTTTTATTATAATTTCTGATTTATCTATTTATTTTATTAATTTTTTAATAATCATTTATATATTTCTTGTATATGAATAAAAGTAGCTGCATTATTAAATATATTCAGCATGAAAACTTATTGTAATGTTTATAAAAATTAAAAGGAAACAAAAAAAACAATGATAAAGCTATTCATATTTAATCTATAGATGCACTACAATTTTAAAAATGAGAAATGGACATAGATTTTGAAAAGCTCATAATAATAGGCTTATTAATATTTTAAAAATATATAACCATGAAATGCAAGATTAAATATTGAAATCTCGTCACTATAAAAATAGAAAGAATATAAATATAATTTATGCTGGTTATTACTGAATTGTAAGAATAATGAAAATTTTTAATAAAAATGTTTAAAGTGTTACAACCTAAATATTATTAAACATCAATACTTCAAATAATATAAAAAAGGGTCTTTTACATGTTTAGAATTTATGAATAATAAAATACATAACATTAATATTAATTATTTACATGCCGTATTTTTGGAAAAGTAAAGAATATTTTAGTCTAGAACAAAATTGTAAATTTATGATTTTATTTATACTTTAACTATTGGATTAAAAAGTTTTAAATTATTTGTATTAAAAACTTCCAAGGATAGTATTTTTACTGAATTATCATCTTTGCACTTTGTTGTTCAATATTACAGAATCGATTTCAACCAATTGACCAAGCCTAAGAATTTAAAAAATAGTGCCGTTTTAAGAATGCTTGAAGAAGAAGAGAGAATAAAAGCAGAAAGAGCTGGTAAATAATCATATTTTTATACTTCAATATGGATTATATCTTTATTATGGTAGAATCTAATTTTTAAAATTCACTATGGTTAATTAAAATTACTTAAATAATTATATAAAATATATATACGTGGTTTACTGATTAAATAATTTTTTGTATAAAAAATTAGTAATTATTATTAGTTGTTGCATACTATTTATTAAAGAAAAATTTTAAAAAGTTAAACAAACTTAATCATTTGTATTAAAATGCCTAAATTTAATATTAAAGTACAATATTAAAACACTTACTGAAAAAAATTTTTTATTGTATAATATCTATTTAATAAAATGTCAGAAGTATTATTATTTAGATATGTCATTGGTAATATATATAAGTTTTTAAAAATGAGGGTTCGTATTAATTTAAAATATGAAAGATATATTTGTGTTTACATCTGCATAGATAGATAGACATGCATAGGCATATAAATATACGTATACCTAAGAAATACTTTTATTCTTATACTTGATTTCTCTATATTTTTTTATATACTACTACATTTTCATCATTCTTTTTCTCAAACTTACTTTTTATTCCCTGTCCTTTTTCTTTTATTCGTTATGCAATTTGTTCCAATCTTTTGAAGAGGGAACTGCTAATTATCCTATAATTTACACATATACTATAATTAATTTACATATATACTATAATTATAATTTACATATATATAATTTAATATTTATTTTATATATTGTAAAACAATGAATATTGAAGATTTAACATATTATTAGTAAAAATGTAGCATCAATATTTATAAGCATTTTAATGAATTCAACGTATTTATATATTATTTTAATATGAATGTTATTAATTAAACAAAATTTTTTCAATATAAAAACTACTATTAAACATAATCAGTAATCGTATATATTATACATAATACTTTAACCCAAAGATCACAAATCCCTTCTATAAATAATTCTACCTAGAGAATAAATTTGTTGCTTTTCTCGTTGGTCTGTGGATACAATCTCGTCACATCAAGTGCTACGACCTTCCACGGAATTTGAAACAAACTTGGCTGTTTTCCCGGCATTGTCCACGTGAACTTGGCTCACAAACTCATATATTTACAAATGTTCTTTTTTAATCCCAGTCAGAAACATTCTTCCTTGAACATGTGAAGCCATCGTATTATTAACGTAGCCCTCCTCCCTCCATAGCCTCTCCCGCTACTACCTCGTCGGTATGTAAATTCTTAACTGCTTGTTCTCTTTGAATAATATTGCTTAACCCTAATGTAATTTTACAACGGCGAATACTTTAAAATTAAGTATCATTGTACTGCACTTCCACGTTTGTTAATTTAATAAGGAACTGATATATGGAATCTCGATACAGTCTCCTAATCAAGGTAGAAAAATTTCAAGGGCTCTAGTTCTTTGTAGAATCACTCACTCCCTGAAAAATAAGAGAGTGCATCTAGGAGTTCATTGACGTATCTTGCAATATTGTCTACATAAAAATAAAAAATGTTCAGTGGCAACATTCACTTCGACAGCTTCTTTGTTTGAGCCTCGTTTTCTCCTAATCAAGTAAAGGTGATAGTGTTCATGACATGAAGTGATGAAGTAGTACACAAATGTGAGTCTGTATTCTTTTATTTCTAACTATTTCCATTTGTTGCTGTGATATTTGGTCTCGGCGTTGGAAAACTTCTTGGAACAAACGTTTATGTAGGTGTAATGAAAGAGATGACTGCCACTAATACAACTACTACTTCATTCGTGTGAATGAACCACAAGAATTTGCGTTAATAGTGTAAATGGTTAAAGAACTTCATTATATTCCTACGTAACGATTGAATTAACATCAGTACTGCTTGAATATGATTTTGAGTATAATACTGTGAAATTGAAAATATAATAATAACAATAATAAATCTTAAGAATAAAGATTCATTTTTCTTTAATAATCATCGATATAAAAACATGCTTCACAGTTTTGTAGTAACGTAAATACATAAAACGTATGTATACATTCCATATTATCTTTCATAATCAAAAAGATTTTTTTCACAAATATAAGCTAGCTACGGAAAAAGCTATTAAATATCTTTTTTTTTGTAATAGTGTCAATTATTTTATATTTATTATATTATTTTATAATTTTATTCATTTATACGTTTCATTTTTTATTGAAAAAACCATTTAAAAAAAAGAGGAGGAATTATCCTTATAGTACTGAAATAATCACAACCTTTATATATTAAAATAAATATATTATGAACGATAAATAAAAATATAAATTTTATACATTCATAAAATCATATTATATTATTCATTATTGATATACGTTTATTCTATAAAAAATTTCAATAATTTATATTTCATTTCTAATTAATTCTAATTTAATAAAAATTAAAATATGTACCTAATTATAATTTGGGAGTCATGGTAAAATTATTTTGAGTAATTTAGAAAAGAAATTTATTTGTTCAACATATTATAACAAAATTTGTGATAAATATGAATATTTGAGAACGGTATATATACACAAATAAAAAATAAATAAAAAAGTAAACAGTAAAGTAAAAATTACAAGTAAAAAAGGGTTTATATATATGAAAATATATACATTTTCGTTATCCATCATTGCAAAAGTTATTTAAATAAATACTATCATAATTAACACTTTTTCTTTTTAATTAATTCTGTAATTTAATTTATTTATTATAATCAAAATATTTACAGATGATCGTTAACTGATAAAGAAGTTGCATTATATTGATGTATATACAGGCAGATATAAGATAAACAGATATAAAAATGATTAATTTCTATAATTCTTGATGTATTGATCGAAGCAGAAATTACACTTAATTCTGTTAAATTAAACTTAATCTCTAACACTACTTTATATATTTTGAACGATACATTTTGCATTTTAAATAAAATATAAATTAATAAACCTATAAATTTGTGACTATTTATCAGATAATGTTTTATTTCCTGTTTTATTAATTGATAACTTAAGAATATAAATTAAATTTCATTACATCAATAATTTAAAAAATAACTTTCAAATATACAATTCGATTACACGAGTACATAATATTTAATTCCACTTTTTTCAATTGTGTAGATAACACCATAAAATTTAGTTCAATTATGTAATAAAATACAATCAATCAAGAATTTTTTTGATTTAAACATAACTCGTTATTCTAAGAATTTGATCCAACTTGTTAAATCATTTTATTTTTAGATTTAAAATCAAACAAAATCGTTTGATTGTTTCTTTCTAAAATGTATTAATTTAACTTCTGAAATGTTTATATTAATATTCTAATAGTACTTCTATTGTTTTACAAATGAAATAATTCATTTACATTTAAAATTTATCATTTACCACTTCAGCGAAACGGTAATAAAATTTAATAAATGCAAATATTTATATTTACTATACATATCGTAAAATATCATTAAAATTAATGTTAGTATTTGTTAAAACAGTATTTGTTTACAAAACTTATTTTTAAGGCATTAGGGAAGTAAGATCTTTTAAAACATTAAATTTAAACATTTAATGTTAAACATCTATATACTAAGTTTAGTCTAATCCAAATAATAATTCTAAATTATATAGTATTAAATACGTATGCACATTTATTTCTCAGAAGATAAAAATAGTTGAAAGTTCGAAAAATAAAATATATGGTCAATTTATGATGTGATATAATACGTTAATCCAAAATTTTATCATATTCACGAATTTTTGAAATTGCTATGTAAATTTGACAATTTTTTGGGACATAAAATATGAGAATTGTAATTTGTAACCAGCTTTTGTAAAATATTTTTCTTTAAAATATGTTGTAGAGCAAAGTAACATTTGTAATGCAAACTATAGAATAATAATCAGCAATTACGTAACTATTCGGGCGTGAACCCGAGTGTGAATTCTCCCAGTGGTGGTGTGAGGGAGAAGCAGATAGTGGAAGGGTTGAGATAGCAGGGTTAAAAAATCGCAGGTTAAATAGGCATTTGTAATGCCAATCCAAAGTTGTCTTTACTGTACTAATAATAATAATAGTAACCGAATGCAATTATTAATATGATTAATAATATTCTTGTCTATGTTATAATTTCATCCCGCACTTTCGCACTTGCTCGCGTGTTGGTTTACTGTCTGTAATTTGGCGTGAGTTCAACTGTATTTATATTGTCTGAAATAGAATAGCGGCGATGGTCTAGTAATGATTGTTAATTACGCGTAGACGATTTGCCGCGTGGTGGTCTTATATGGGTTTTTTGGCCACTGGGCTACGTCCGTACTACATGTATTTGCGCGTCGATGAGCCGTCGCGTGATAATAAAGTTTATGGGAAACGCGGTGCTGGGCTCAATCGTACATGCAGTACGCGAGGACGTGAAAGCGTGTTGCTACTTGCCTCTTTTGCGTGGTTCTCTTCTGCGCTCCACCCGGGAGCTCCGTCCAGGATGGGAAGGATACAACCGCGAGTTAAGTATCTTGCTCACCGTCTGGGCGAAGCTTCTTGTAGTACGAATCCAGACGCTGGGCGATGAAACTGCTCGTATATAAGATCACTTGCTGCACTGGAGACCCTTCCGAAAACGTAGAGCAATTGGAGAAAAACTTCTGCCTCGGCGTGATTGCGGTCTTATTTTATAGTGGAAGGGCTAGCCAGGCCGCCGGGGATGCATGGTGGGGGGTCTAACGAATTTCCCTACGTTGATGAGATGAAAGAACAAAGAAAGAACAAAGAAGGTCCTCTCATTT